>JAJJWW010008661.1:0-91520 GCA_023531295.1 Papaver armeniacum | reverse complement strand
GTGCATTTTTGAGAAGTTATTAAGCACCGGCTGTTTAATTAATGTTTACATCGTAGGGCATCACTAAAAATACATATGAAGCTTATAAAGTTGTAAGCGATATTTTGTCATAGAAGCATTTTATGGTTAATTGATACTGATATTTCATACTGTCCAATAGAAGCATTGTCACGGTAATGTTCAGGATTTGCTAATATTTTGTTATCACAATGTAGCATTTTATGGTTAATATTTTGTCATCACGGTAATGTTCAGGATTTCCTTTTTTTGTTTTTTGTTTTTCTTTTTAGGCTACTGCCCTTGGCCCAAGGGCCTTGGGTACACGATTGCCCTTGTTGTTGTTTTTTTCTATTTCTTTAGTTATCCTTATAACCCAAGTTTCTTAAAAAACATAGCTTATCAAGCCAACAGTTCTTAGCTTCATCCCCACTAAGCCCACATTTCTTGCATCCCAGTATTCCTCACCATTAATGGTTGCAAAATGAAAACCACAATTTTCTTTCTGTTTACGATTCCATTTCTATATATCAATTAAAACCCACCATTAAAACCCCCTAAATCAATTTGGTCCGATTCAGAAAGAACGCGCAATTGAGGATATGGAAACTAATTGGGGGATATAGCTACATGTAGGGCTGCTCATGGTTCGGTTTGGTTTGGTTTTACGCAAACCCAAGGACCAAACCAATATCACTTGTAAGAAACCAAAAACCAAACCAAACCATGTTCGGTTTAGAATATTAGAAACTAAGAACCGTCCACCGGTTTTTTGGTTTTTCCGGGTTTTCGGTTTTTTTAATAGACTTTCATTTTTAACTCGTAAATCAAAATTATAAAGCAAATCATCCAAATAAGATATATTTTGAGCTATAATTTCTTTATTTATGGATATAGTCATTAAAATCATATATATTATACATATATAATTCAATATTAGATACATTTTTAATAATATTTTATTTATTTATGGATATACTCATTGAAGTGTAAAAATATTATACTATGAATGAAAATTCGGTACATATTATTATGGTTTTTGTCGGTTTTTGTGGTTCTAACTCACGGTTTTTTCTTTAGCTTGTTTTTTTTTGGATTTTTGGTTCTTTTGTGACATCAAACCAAAACCAACCACCTAGAATCGGTTTTCTCGGTTTTTGGGTTTCTTGGTTTTTGGATTTTTCGGTCTCTGGTTTTCTGGTTTTTTTTTGTCGGTTTGGACCAGTTCGGTCCGGGTAGAAAACCGAACCATGGGCAAATTCCCTAGCTACATGACAAAATAGGAATCTAAATATCAAAGTTGGGTCACCCCTTATGTAATTATTTTTTAATTCCTAATCTAGCCCTCACTAATCAGTTTCGTGGTTAATAATAATTAGTAAAAATCTTAAGTATTTGGGGGATAAATTAGTGTGTATTTTTATCAGAATTTGTGTGAGTGAGGTGAGAGTAGAAAGGGAAAAAATATTTGAGAGGGCATTTTTTTTGTGAAAATGGAGGATGATTGTGAAGAGAGAATTGTTGCTAAGAGGCTGAAAATTTGACATTTTTTTTCTTTGAATCCACCATTGTTGCAGTTGAAAAAGCTCGGTGCCGGCATGGTATTAATTCTAATCACCCACTTCCTAAGACAGTATCTAATTTTCGAGCATGCCGCACTTTTGCTTAGGCATAGTATGTTGCTTAAATTTACGTAGGCACATGATGAAAAGTATCCATAAAATTGATTTTTTTCACTTGACTACCGGCATCGATAGATTTATATCGAGCATGCCGGAACTCAGTACCGGCGTGGTCGTCATCCTAAATTACCATGCCGGAACTCGGTACCGGCGTGGTCTTCGTCCTAAATAACTATGCCGGTACTGAGGAACCCAGTATCGGCATGGTCTTCATCATAAATAACTATGCCGGCACTCAGTACCAGCATGGTCTTCATCACTACCGGCGTGGTCTTCATCCCTACCGAATGTAAAAAAAAAAAAAAAATCAAAGTGAGGAGCCGACAGAGAAGGAAAATGGAATTTGAAAGGAAGTGAGAAATGTTTCGAATTTAAAAGGGAGTAGGGTATTTTTATGTTTGATTTAGCTTTTATTATTTTAAAGGGTAGTTTCATATTTTTGCCCCCCAAAAACACTCCTTAGCAGAAACTATTGGTTGGGGGAAGTAATTCATATCCCCGATTAGTTTTGATATCCCCCAATTGTGGGTTCTTAGGCTGTAATATTGATGGAGAATTTGTTGTATCGAAGATTAGTTTTCCAAAATCATTCGATCAGGTAATTCTGTCTAAATCGAAATGCGTTCAATCCCATTTGATTGAATCATAAGATTTTATTTTTTTCATTTAGTACTTTGGGTATAGTTAATTACTAGATGACTGCTGGAGCAGTAAGGGCAGACCGAGAATCCATTAATTTTGAAAAGAATTTTTTTTAAAACAAAATTCAATTTTGGGACCATAAAAGAGTGACGAACAAATTACACTTAAAAACCACGCAAGGTGAGTGCAAAAAAAAAAAAAAATTATGCCTGATGGAAGCCACACTGGCACGTAGCCGTTCAACATCAATAACAAAATTTAGGCATGACAACAACAATGACTGCGTGCAAAGCGGACATTGGGGATCATGATGTAACGACACTATTCTTGCTACGTAGGTTGCATATGTATTTTTGGATCAATCAAAACCCTAAAATAGTCAAATGTGGGTGTATAATTAACTAGTAAATGAGTGCCATCGCTTATTCTTCATGTTTCGCATGCTTCAACAGTCCAGGCATGTTAACCAAGTGTTAACTTAACTATTTGAAAAGGCCTGGGCATTTTAGCACATCACCAGTCCAGGCATCTTTTTCCATCTCTTACATTATATTCCACCACTACCAACACTTACAGCAACTCTGCAGTGACCTTACAGGCTTACACAATATCCACAATAAAGCTTACCATATATTCTCAAAATTCTAACTCGTCCAGTAATCATGAAGAGATAACACAATCATCAACCATATATGTTGTAGATCGAATATGGTTTCGATGGGTAGGATTAGAGAGGACTGGATCTGAAATGTTAGCCGTCTTCACTGAAATGTCCAGTAATGTTATTTCTCATCTTTATAAAATTTTGAAATCGGCACAATTTTATGATCAAATTTTATGAAATTTGATTTTGAGAAACAAACTAACCGGTGATTGGATATTTTTGTGTATAAAGAAAATCAATTCAACTGAGAATCAAACCAACGAGGCAAACATCAATAATGAACGGGTTAAAATAGAATTTAGTCTTTTTGTGTTCGGTTACGGACCATATCCGGATTAACACGCCTACGACTCCATCTTCTTAACCCGAAATTAGGGAAAGAACTCGTTCGATCGATAGCTACTGATTAACTCTGTTTTTTTTACAGAGATCAAGCAACTTGAAATTAGACTGTATAATTGATAAAATTAGTCAATTGGTTTCTAATGAAGTTCTTTTTTGTTAAGAATTTTGGTACAAATTCATTGTAATTAGCTAAATTTGATGGATTTATTTCAAGATTGAAAATCATTATCATTCCTTATTTCATAATTCAATCGAATTCCTTGTTACATATCGCTTTCGATCATTGAATCGAAATTGACCAAGAATACAACAATAATGTTCGGATTAAATTGAAAATTGAAGAAAAAAATTTCAAAATGATCAAATTTTGACGAAATCATAAGAAAAAATTGATAAAAAAGAGGACCATAAAAGTGTGACGGACAAATCCATTTAGTCACCCTATAGAAGGCCTCCTTATAGTCGGCCAATTAAGTTTCATAGAAATTAAAGGGATTCTTCGTCTGTTAAATAATACATTATTGTTTCAAAAAATCAAATTAAAACTAATTACAAAATGTATAGGTTCCAATGTTAAACCTTGTATATCATCAAACCAAAACTCAGTCGATTGTAATTACTAACCATGTAACTTTCTATATTCTTTATATACATATATTTGATTGAATAGGTATTTCACCGCAGATGTTCTAATTTGTTCCGAAGACGTATGGCTCATGATCATGGTTGATGTTTGCGTTTATTTTACCTCTCATTGATGTGAAATCAAGCATAGAATTATATGCTATGATTTTATTCCTGAATGGCGCATGACCATTGTTGATGTTTGTGTTTATTTTACCTCTCATTGATGTGAAAGCAAGCATATAATTATATGCTATGATTTTATTCCTGAAGTGGCTGTCTCCTTCTTGGTAGTCCACCATATTCTGTAACATCAGCAAAGGCTTCTACAAAATGGCAGTTTCACTTTTTCAATCGGGCGACAGATTGAGAACCCAGGTTCATTAATTTTTGTAGATTTCTGATTTTTCTACCTGTACTAAACAATAGGCTGACATTTAGTGCATGTATGTGTTGGACTGCCAAAGTTACGTACCTTATTTACTGATCCTGTATAAATAAATTGGTTGATAACACCATGAATTCATTTGGCAACGAAGGTATATAATCAGGCAACTCACTTGGGTTTTGTAATTCATTTTGGTCGTCACTCATTGATCGATTTGGTTCCTCCAGTTGCATCCTACGTTGGTGTAGTATAGTTCCCATATTTTTGCTTTGCATCCCACAAATAAAGCTTAAATTTGATATCACAAAAGATTGCATAATTCTTAAAACTGCATGCATTAAAGAGATTTAATAGTACTGATTATGCATATAGTGTGTAGCCATGTATGATTCAGTAACATCTTATTTGTTAGACTTAAAAGGTTCATTACCGTACTCGGGATAAAGTTTTGTGAAGATGATTTTCTGAATTGTAGTATCTCTTTCCTTTTTGATTTTCTTTGGATTGATTCTCCTTCTGTCACACATATATTGGAAAATATAAATACCATTATTTAACGACATTGGAAATGTTATCTTAGTAGTTAGCGTAAGATTTGTTGGTCACCTGTTGTTTTTGAATTAAACTTTGTTATATCAATTGGGAACACAATTGAGGTTGTAGTATTTGCAACCGATGCGTCACTCTGGATAACAGAATGCGAATGGATAGTTGTCATATGATTATCTTCTTTTGCTGATTGTTTGATCTTCCTCATCGGCATCCCTTTGGTTTCCATATCCATTGCAAGTACATCAGGCCCCAATTGTTGATGTGGGAGGACTATTATATATCGGTGGTTATCAGTGAAGCCAATTTTGTCGAGCATTTATAGAGAAAATAAACAAACGACGTGTCTTTTGCTCATCACGAAAACCTCTTCATCTGCCTCAATAAAATCTCTTCACGAAAACCTCTTTTCGAAGATACTCATCACCGTTTATTGATATTAATGACATGGTTCATTTCATATCAGGGTCACTATGATGCAGAAGAATTATGTATAGCTACGGGATCTCCATATCAAAAGTCTTTGAAATTATGTGTTAGAGGGAGGATGAGGTTGTAAGTGTAAATATTTTCCCTTTCCTCACTGCTATTTATAGCACTTAATTTCCCAGTAATCCTAGGCTGTTATCCTTAGGAAATTCTGTTCGATTCTTGGTTTTCAGCTGATATTCTTTTAATATGTTTGTCATTATGAGATTTAGTGTATGCTTTTTTGAGTTGCTGTATTCGTTTGATCGAAGAAAAACTGTGCTTTGAATAGGAATCAACAGAAAAGTTGTGTTCAATAGTCAGTACATATCATACTTCGCTTACATTTGTGCGACAAATATTATTTTGTAGGAGTGATGATTTTGGCATCCTTTTTGGAGTCCACCCACTTTATTTAACAGAAGACATAAATTGAGTTTCCTTCTCTTGATGAAACTGGGAATATTGGAGCTGCACTTAAAGTTTAGGGTAATATGCTGTTAACTGTGTGGCACCTTAAGTAAAAGAGGGAAAATTGCTGATACGTACATGGTTAATATAGGGTTAGCAATATCGAACCATTTTCTCTTACGAGAATGATGCAGCAGTATATCACCAGAGTACAGTCCTATCATTATGTTTTAAGTATTCATCTCCAGATATGTAGTGAATGTAAGAATTATTTTGCAGAAGTAAAGCAGTTGGAGTGGATATGTCGACACAAAAATACACACAGGCAATTCTCCAGAGTGAATATAGACTGCAATTATTTTGTTTTGCTATTAGATAACATGGTACTTTCCTTGTGCATTGTTCTCTGGAGAGGGAGTGATTTATTTTGTGTGGATTGATTACTTTAAAATTTTACTACTCTTTTCTCTCACATTGTCCGATTTATTATGGAGTTGACCTATTTTTCTTTGCTATTGTACATTTTGCTGATGTTCAATAAGAATGTTATGAATAGTTAAGAGTAAGCTCTGCTCAGTGTTGCGAGGCACTTACCTATTTGATTCTAAGCATCATTTTTGGCTGACAGCAGTAGCAGTGGCACCTATTAGGTGTTACTTTTGGTGTCTCAGGAGCCATCTGATCTCGGTAGTGGTTCTTGAGTTGAAGGGGACAGAAACAGGTGTTAAGTTTTGTCGGAGGCTGAATAGAGAGAGCTAGCTCTTTCTAGCACCTAATGGGTAAGAGCAACTAGTTGTTGCTTCAATGTGAGAGCTTTTATGCTGTCCATGTATATTGCAAAGTGAGGTTTGTTTGTTTTAATGGGACTGGGGGAAGAGTTAGAGTGAAACTGATTTTATTCGGCATTGCAGCACCATTATCTGAAACTGATACTGCTTTGATGTCAGGAGAGGTAAACATTCACATTCTACTCCAAATTTGTCATGCTTTCTGACGACTCAAGGAGGCAAAATTCTGGATAGGAGGCGTGAAAAGAGAATTTTGTCACGCGTAATATGGCAGTTGGAATGTCATAGCATTGGTTTAAGGGTCTTCAACTTAGGTGCAGTGAAGATTTTCATTGTTTGGATTCTTGAAGATTTTCTTTTATTATCTGGATATGTTTTTGGGTTTTGTCGTGTTGATCTTGCACTTTTGTTGGTTACCTGGTATAAGCTTACAATACCGTTTTGAAGACTACCATACTGTTGGTCCATTTGCTAATCAAAATTGCCTCATTCTATGCTGTTATATATCTAGAATCTCAGCGTTGTATTTTATTATTTGCAGACCTATTGTGTTGATTACTGGGCAAGAATTACTGAAGTACTTGGTCTTTAGGGAGCAACAGAGCCGTTCTTTCTTCTTCATGGCATCCAAATTTTTAGCAGTCTTACTGAATGAATTCATGGCTAACTGAAAAGTGAATCAACAACTCTAATAAGAAAATCTATTTGATCATGAAACAAGATCCGGACGCTAAAATATGAATATTTAGTACGCGGAGTAGAACTGGCAGCTGTCAGGTATTCCAATTCCTTCTTTGAGCATGATTTTTAATTCCAGGATTTCAATCTTCCGCGGATTCAGTCGTCCATGTAGAATTCACCGTCCGTGGCATCCCTGCGTTTCTGTCCTTCATCCATATCCTCCTCCTCCTCTTCTGGGGGTTCGGTTGTGGGTGGTGTCTCCTGAAACGGTACACTTGGAGCACGCTCCATTCTCGAAACTTGTTCCAACAGAAAGTTCCTCAACCTCTCTAAATTTCTAGGTGAGTTTTGATTCTCCATGTTGCTTGTTTCGAAATGGAGAGTATAGTCTGGACCATAGTACTCGCAATATTCGTTTTTGCGAGGTAGATTGTTATCAAGCTCCTTGTCTTCTCCACTGCAACTGCTGTCTCATAACACCAACAGCGGGCGACATTACGAATAGTATAGCCTCCACCACCTAACACCATCAAAGGCAAATTGAAAGACCTAAGATATCTTAGACAATCCGCATGACCCTCAATAGACAGGTTGAAACAACCCAGCCTATCACCAGATAATGAATCTGCACCACACTGAAGAACAACCGCATTCGGCTGATAAACTTGCATCACTTTTTGAATAACTGGACGAAACAAACCCTTAAAGCTCTCATCATCAATACCATCATCGAGAGGTACATTGAGTGCATAATACTTTCCATGATGCTCACCAATGTCCTTGGGTTGCCCAGTTCCAGGAAAATAGTTCCCAAACTTGTGAAACGAAACAGTCATGACTCTGTTTGTAGTGAAAATGCCTCCTCTACTCCATCTCCATGATGCACATCGATATCGACATACAAAACTCGTTCATGACACTTGAGCAACTCGAGAATCCCTAAAACGATATCATTAACATAACAAAACCCTGCGGCTTCACACTTTTTCGCATGATGCAAACCTCCAGCCCAATTCACAGCAATTTCAGCGTTATTATTATTCAATACAGCAGCAGCACCAATAGAACCTCCGGCAGAAGCTTGACAAAACTCGAACAAACCTTCAAAAGCAGGACAATCATTTCCCCCAACATTAAACCTCTTTACATCGTCGCGTGATATAGATTCGGGACTAACAGAAGATAAAAACTTGACATAATCATCTGAATGGAATTTGCCAATGTCTTCAGGTTTAGCTGGATATGGAACCTGGATATCCATATGTCTACCAAGACCGTAAGTAAGGATTAAGCTATGCGCCATGCGAATTCTATGTGGTTTCATCGGATGACCTGCTCCATAACTATAATCACCTATTGTTGGTTCATAGAAATATGAAACCGTTCGTTTCTTGGCATCAGCTCCTGATGTTTGCAAAGAATTGCCTGACTTATCTTTCTCCATTGATTATTTTGTCCGTCTCAAAACTATAATTCATTCATATAAATAATGAATGATGAGGGTTGTGTGATATATAAGAAGGTGGACTCTGGTTGCTGGTTTCCTGTTTTGTGTCAATTTCGGATTTCCTTTTCCTGGTACGTAGGGAGGATACAAATTTCTTAAGTCGTCAATCTAGTCAGACTAGTCCTGGTTTCCATATTTTGCATGTGTAGTACTACTAGCCCATTGCGCTAAACCGGTTATAGAAGAATTTTTTGGGCACTAGTCAAAAATGGTGGGGGACTACTAAGTGATAAAATATCTACCCTATAATTATAAGGGGTGTCCTGAAGTGTGGAAATGACTAACCTACCCTTAACCTATATATATTTAACCACCTCCTCCCATCATCACCACCTATATATATATATAACCACCTCCTCCCATCACCACCACCGCTCACCATCACCTACCACCTCCGCTCACCACTTCGAACCACCACCACAGCCACCTCTATATAAAACTTAATTTAAATCATTAACAAAACAAAATCAAAATCAAAATTATAACAAACCCATTAATTGCCATTCGTTTTTTGGTTGAAAAATGAGAAGTAATCATCAAAATGAGTTGAAAATGGAAGTTGAGAGAAGTTCGGCTAGGAATTATCTCAAAACTTTGTCGAACTAGTCAACTCAACTTTAATGGAGGTTTTTCTTTCGGGAAAAGTTCGGTTACGTCGCAATGTTTATTTTCCTACTCGAACTAAAAGTTCGGTTACGTCGCAATTTTTTCCTCCTAACCGAACTTTTCTCAGAAAACCTATACATTGAGCTCGGTTACGTCGCAAATTTTTTTCATTTTATTTTCCCAGCCGAACTTTTAGTTCGGTTACGTCGCAAATTTTTCTCTTAACCGAACTTTTTCTCACGAAAGAAAAAACTCCATTAAAACGATTTCGCTACCTGTGTTTTTAGAAATATTAGCCAAACTACACTTACAGATGAGTTCGGCTACTGTTTTTCAAATGTCGTAGACGAACTTTGTTAACCAAACCGAAATCAAGTTGTGAATTGTTCATTTTTAGGAATGTTTTGGTCAATTCAAGCACCATTAACTAAATTTGAAGTATTCGTGAGTACCCAAAACATCATACTCTTGTTATGGCTCTCAAAGAAAAAGATCTAACTTTTTTCTTCCAAAATCCTCATCTTAATTATCATATTCATCTTCTTCTTCTCCCTCTCAATAATTCTTCTTTTGAAAAAAAATCAAATTATTAATTTAATCTCACTAATTATTAATTAACTCACTAATCAATATACTAACTAATTTTATTACCTAGGGCAAGTTTGGTATTAAAAAAATTAGATAAGGGGTGACTCAAAATTACTTCAAATATCCACCCAAAAAATGAAGAGTAGTCCCTTTCCATTTTTTGAGTAGTGCCCAAAAAATCGTTCTTATAGAATTCACTGTAAGGGATAATTAGGTAAGGCCCAACCCATGGATAACCCATAATATGAGACCCTAATTAAAAGAAGTTTAAATCTAGGCCCCATATTATTAAAAGACCTTTATATCCTTATGCATATTGTCAAGCCTATAATTAAATAAAATTTAAATTTAGGACCAAAATTATTAAAATATTGTGATTTGGTTCCGACCACCTCCGACCACCACCGCCAGTCAAACCACCTCCGACCACCACCGTCAGCCACCACGGAAACCACCGCCGCCAACCACCAACCGCCACCATTTCTGACCACCACCAAAATATGGATGTGTACACAGCACTTACGCATGCATATGACATGTGTATCCAGAAGTTACACATTCATATAAAATGTGTAATGCAAAGTTACACTTGTAAATAGATGTGTACTCGTAGTTATACATGTGTACGCAGAAGTTACACATACATATGGCATGTGTATCTACAAGTTACTCATCCATGTGCATGTGTGACTTTTTATTACACATGCTATATGTAAGGTTATGTACAAGTTATTCATCATAAAATACATGTATTAATTTAATTTTCATTTACAATAATTTGTCCGTTCATCAATTACTACAATAATAGTTGTTTGAACACAATAAACGAATTAAAACACGAGATATGGAAAGCGAAATCCTAGAAATAATCCATTATATCCTATAATAGAAATATTTCCTTTGTTTTTTGTCTTTCTCGATTCCAATATATCCGCAAATCTGCAAACAAGAATAAACATCCATAGAATTAGGTTGGATGGACAAAAATAAAGAAACAAAATTATAGAATAATTGCAAGACAAAATTTAGAACAATGATTACATAAAAGGCACATGATAACTTATCTTAGCATGTGTAATTAGGAGTTACACATGCATTCGTCTAGTGTAACTTGGAATTACACTTGTATCTATCTAATGTAATTGACAGTTACACATGCATATGAGTTGGATACCTAGCATGTGTAATTTTTTGTTTATAAGATTTTTTTGTTTTAGCATGTGTAACAAGGAGTTACACAAGCATCTAACTTGTGTAACTTCTAGTTACACATGCATCCTGTCTAGTGTAAGGAAAAGTTACACATGCATATAGAATGTGTAACTAGGAGTTACACATACATATGACTTTGTGTACTCAGCAATTACTAAGTCTAATTGTGCATCTCTAACAAAAATTCCATCCGAGCATCAAACTAACATGGTTCAAAGACCTCAAAGTGTTTATAATTCAAAGTTTTTATGTTTGGATACAACTAAACTAATGTGCGGATGCACGCATGTTTTTATAATGCAAAGAAATGTCTAAGACTCTAATGTCTTACACCTAACTCATAAGCAATCACCTAACTATGCATATTGAACAATCATTGTGAAACTTATCAAACAAACACGATGATGAAGACAAATTATAAGAGAGATCAAAACCACGAAAGAGCTTACTTCACATCCGAATTTCCTCTATTCCATTACCACCGTCTTAACTGCAGCTGCACCAGTACCTGTAATGTTAACTCCTAACATACATCTATCTGAGCATCATTAACTCAAACCCATCTCGATTCTTCAACCAAAGGCATACCTGAGCTATTCTCATTCATCCCATAGCTATATCACCGTAATAACAAAGACCAGTTCATTCCAAACCAACGCCAATCTGCATTTGTACCACTTGCACACTCCTACAGGATACAGCTCTCCGTGAACTTTCATACTCAAATCAACACCTCCATAGACTCGTAATTAGCAACAACAGCCTGTTCATAACCATTCCCATATTCGATTACATCCTCATACCACCCGCAATTCACTTGTGAACTACATCTCCACCAGCTATGCTTCAATGCCATCTACAAGAACAAATCCCTCTCTCATGTATAATAAAATCAAGACATCAAACAAACCGCACAAAAATAAATAAAGTAGTTCATCAAAAATTAGAACCCAAAATTACACGGGTATGTGACTAGTGTAAATAAGAGTTACACATGCTATATGTATGTGTAACTAGAAGTTACACATTCATATGACTTATGTAACTAGGAGCTACACATCCATATATTAAGGGTTACAGAGCAAATCCCAACGAAGAATAAGAAATACATGCTTTATAAACCTCATCTGAATGTTGTTTCCCGGAATAAAAATTATTATACTAGTACTAGTTTAAAGCATACGTAATGAACAGAGAAAATGCAGGCGATCGATAGTGTTCTACATATCACTATTCTAGAAGACATCTTTCGCACTCCAAATAGAAAAGGACACTAGTTCTGAACATAAATTACCTGCAATAATTAAAAGAAAAGAAGAATATGATAAACTATAAAAAAATATTTGAATGTAGATAAACCATGTGTTAGGTGTCCACAAACCTGTTTAATCAAGGTGTCGTACATCATAATAAACTTGTTTTTGAAAAACCCATACATATAAGCCTGTTCCAAAGATAACAAATTAGAACAAGCACTTCCATACACATATCGAATAAGATATCAATAAAGTATCTGCCAATAAGATATGTTTTTGGAGACAATACAAAAATAGTAAACACAAAATATGAAAATGAGACACCACGAAGAAAGAATCTAGGTCTCACACTCCCTTAGTAAGTAATTACCAAGTAAGCGTAATCCGTGGAAGAACAAAGAAGAAAAATGCAGGTATAGAGTGAGATACAATTATAGAGATGAATCCTCACATTTCTATGGCTTGATCTTGTAGATCTATCAACCACAAAGAGCTTCTTCAAAGGAAAGTTCGGAGAGGAAGCAAGAGTCTCAATCTTTGTTACGAGTTCTCCATCAGGAAGCTATTGACAACAACATCAACAAGTAAAGGAGAAGGTGTTAATCATCCACCATATGCTTTTGGAAACACTTTGGAGAAAAGGAAAACAAAGAATTTTTGTAACAAGCAAACTAAAGCAGTTTGAGATCGCTACCCTGAGAGGTATATTTTACATAGGAAGCAGTTCGAATACAGAGAAATCTTAAAATTGTTGTAATATAGTCACTGGGGTAAATTTCTTGAAAAGTGAAGCAATTAGGATAGGGTACACAGTCATCATCAGAAGGGACGGAACAAACATAAATGACCACAAATAAATGGCCAAGTATGGTCCTCCAGTCTATAATCGAACAAATCAACATTAGAAAATAATGGTTATATCAACAACTCATCCATCATAGAAAATGATACTCAACAACAAAAGGTGCTACCATGGTACCTTCACTATGTAGATTATTGCAACAACAATTGGTGGACCTATTACCACAGAAAGGAGAATGCTCTTCAACTCGATCCTTGAAGAAAAGAGCTAATGTTTTTTGTAATTGACCGAAGAACAAAACCATCAAAAGACTGCTTAAAAGGACATAATCACAAAAACTTAAAGACATGGATACACACTTTGTAGCAGCAACCAATAACAATAAACATAAGCAAACATACATACTTTTTTGAAACCATATGGCGTGCCTCAATGACAAAGGTATATTACAACAAGAATGGAAAGTCGGTTATTTGTACAATCTGTACAAGGAATGAGTTCATTACACTTCGATATCAATTCACGGAGTGTATTACAAGAGCTTCTTGCTATGAGTGAGTTCGAAGGTTGCGGAGATCTCAGCTCGTACTTGTTGTAAATCGACGACATATTCATCATTACTAGATACTCGGTAAAATATTGAACGACAATGAAACTCAAAGCGATTCCTCCTCGATTAGATACATAGTTCCAGCCATGATACTAAATTTCATTTGTTGTTATAATTTGAACAAATTAAAAGAAAAACATTAAACTTTATGAAATTTATCAAGAACAGAACAAGTTGACATCGGTTCCTATGAAATTGAAAATTAAGATTAGATGAAACTCAAATCGATTTATAGGGGTAATAAATGCGACGATTCATTGATATCGAATGAGGATGGCCGAACAGCTTGTAAAAAGATGAGCTTTTATGAGCAATTCGTTGGTCATGGCGAGGGGTTTGATGATATGTATGCTCAAGTGTTAGGACCCGATGAGGATATGGATTTTCTTCATTATCAATATTGGATGAGAATGCCGCTTTGTAGGCATCCGTGAGCGAATAAATTTAATTGTGTTGTTCGTTATTTTACCACCACCATAGAAGTAACATTTACACCAAAGTAGCAAAAATGCAAAGGATCCCTTCGGGAAGAAAGAGTTGTTTTGGCGTTAGTGAACGGTAATCATTTCGTTATTCCAAAACTCAAGGACAATTGTCCATTGCCACCTTTTTGTGGGATGGTTAAAAACAAGGATATAGAACCCAATATCTGGAAGGGATGGATGGCATTGTATGAGGAGAATCACCAATTATGGGATGCGTTGGCCTTATCAAAGAAACCTTTTCAAAAGGAGGAGATTCAACTTAATACGTGTAGAAGCGATGATGAGTAATTTGGATATATGTGGTTCACTAATACGCAACCTTTTGTTTTTAGAAGTTTGAATTATAATCATTAAACCATATGATATGTACGTGCCGGCATGATTTAATTCAAACTTTACAATACCTAATAAATCCCGGATTAGAAAGTCTTTTCTCTTTTATGCCGGAAAATCACCCTAAGTACACAGAGATGTTAGTTTTAGTGTCGGCGTTAAACATAACTTCCTAACAATGCCGACATTATACACATATCAATTATGTGTCATGAAAAGAAAGAGTACCTAGGCAGTATCTAGAAATGCGTATCCATGCCCAGAATTCTAAATTCCTTTAGTCTGGAAAATAATCGATTTCCGGCATTGTTGTTACAAATTCAACCGTGCCTGTTGTGAGAAAAAAAAACATAAAAATTGCAATGTTTGACATAGATTAACCAATATATTATGTTCTAAGACAAAAACAAATGAAATCAATATCTCCAAAGTTTAGCAAGACACATAAAATAACATAAGCAAAGACTAGATTGTTTAACAAACCATATGTAAAGTTAAGATGTTCCAAACCGAAAACAAATGAAACAAAGATGTTCAAAGTTTATCAAGATACACAAATAAACATAAACCGATAGTATATTGTTCAAAGACATATCTAATACTATAAAATAAACATCAACAAACATCTTAGATCACTCGGTCCTTGGATTCTTGTGAACCCTCTTCTTCCTTTCCAGCCACAAGTCCTTTGCATTTGGATCATCAATTTTGTATCTTTTCCTCGACTGTCTTCATTTCTGCCGAGGTCATCACCTATCCTTTCTTGTTCTTGCATTTAAACCAGTCTCCCAATTTCAAAAGCCGCGAACATTGTTGTCATATTTTTCCATTAGCATGTTAACTTTTATAAGTTTATAGATATACATCCAAATAATAGGAAGTGAACCATAATTACGTACCAACAAAAGGAGGGTCTTTTGAAGTACGGGTAGAGTAAGTTTTTCAGGAGTTGTGGATGGAGATTCTGCTTGTGGAGGCACCGTTTTGGTGGCCGAGCGTACAATATAAGAATGGGAGTACCTCAAATGATCTCAGGGAAGCTTGGTTCCGAATCATAATCGTTTTTCCTCCAAATCCCATCCAACCTTATCCAGCACTAGTTGTTGTTTTTCCCTTTCATTCCAATGTACAAGTAGAGGAGTTGGTTTCTAAACTACCACTGTTGATGGTGGTTTTTAGACAAGGGGTAAAATCGTAAAACCCCATGACCTAGTGTTACCCGCAACACATTAACTAAGAGCATTTAACTCAGGTGTAAATAATTAATAGGGGTATTTTTTCAAAATACCAGATTAGGGTTTTCAAACACGGAACCCTAATTCCAAAACAAAGCCGCACCCTGCGCACCATGACAGCAATGCCAAACCAAGCCGCATACTACGCACCATGGCAACAATGCCAAACCAAGCCGCATACTGCGCACCATGGCAACAATGCCAAACCAAGCCGCATACAGCGCACCATGGCAACAATGCCAAATCAAGCCGCACCCTGCGCACCATGACAGCAATGCCAAACCAAGCCGCATACTACGCACCATGGCAACAATGCCAAACCAAGCCACATACTGTGCACCATGGCAACCATGCCAAAACAAGCCGCACCCTGCGCACCATGGCAACAACGCCAAATTCCAAGCCGCTATGACTTTGGCCCACGCCCAACATAGCGCCCTAGGCTTGCAAGACTTGCAACTAGGTCAACATGGCCGCACGTGCCATTGGCACATGCCAACACCGATGTCGCAAAGCCATATTTCCAAGCCGCTATGCCTTTGGCCCACGCCCAACATAAGCGCCCTAGGTTTGCAAGACTTGCAACTAGGTCAACACGGCCGCACGTGCCATTGGCACATGCCAACACGTGTCGCAAGCCATATTTCAAAGTCGCTATGCCTTTGGCCCATGCCCAACATAGCGCCCTAGGCTTGCAAGACTTGCAACTAGTCAACATGGCCGCACGTGCCATTGGCACATGCCAACACGTGTCGGAAGCCATATTTCCAAGCCGCTATGCCTTTGGCCCACACCCAACATAGCGCCCTAGGTTTGCAAGACTTGCAACTAGGTCAACACGGCCAAGACGTGCCATTGGCACATGCCAACACGTGTCGCAAGCCATATTTCAAGACGCTATGCCTTTGGCCCACGCCCAACATAGCGCCCTAGGTTTGAAAGACTTGCAACTAGGTCAACATGGCCGCACGTGCCATTGGCACATGCCAACACGTGTCGCAAGCCATATTTCTAAGCCGCTATGCATTTGGCCCACGCCAACATAGCGCCCTAGGTTTGCAAGACTTGCAACTAGGTCAACATGGCCGCACGTGCCATTGGCGCATGCCAACACGTGTCGCAAGCCATATTTCCGAGCCGCTATGCCTTGGGACCACGCCAAACATAGCGCCCTAGGTTTAAAAGACTTGCAACTAGGTCAACATGGCCGCACGTGCCATTGGCACATGCCAACACGTGTCGCAAGCCATATTTCCAAGCGCTATGCCTTTGGCCCACGCCCAACATAGCGCCCTAGGTTTGCAAGACTTGCAACTAGGTCAACATGGCCGCACGTGCCATTGGCGCATGCCAACACGTGCCGCAAGCCATATTTCCGAGCCGCTATGCCTTGGGCCCACGCCCAACATAGCGCCCTAGGTTTGCAAGACTTGCAACTAGGTCAACATGGCTGCACGTGCCATTGGCACATGCCAACACGTGTCGCAAGCCATACTTCCAAGCCGCTATGCCTTTGGCCCACGCCAACATAGCGCCCTAGGTTTGCAAGACTTGCAACTAGGTCAACATGGCCGCACGTGCCATTGGCGCATGCCAACACGTCTTGCAAGCCATATTTCGAGCCGCTATGCCTTGGGCCCACGCCAACATAGCGCCCTAGGTTTGCAAGACTTGCAACTAGGTCAACATGGCCGCACGTGCCATTGGCACATGCCAACACGTGTCGCAAGCCATATTTCCAAGCCGCTATGCCTTTGGCCCACGCCCAACATAGCGCCCTAGGTTTGCAAGACTTGCAACTAGGTCAACATGGCCGCACGTGCCATTGGCGCATGCCAACATGTGTCGCAAGCCATATTTCTGAGCCGCTATGCCTTGGGCCCACGTCAAACATAGCGCCCTAGGTTTGCAAGACTTGCAACTATGTCAACATGGCCGCACGTGCCATTGGCACATGCCAACACGTGTCGCAAGCCATATTTCCAAGCCGCTATGCCTTTGGCCCCACGCCAACATAACGCCCTAGGTTTGCAAGACTTGCAACTAGGTCAACATGGCCGCACGTGCCATTGGCGCATGCCAACACGTGCCGCAAGCCATATTCCGAGCCGCTATGCCTTTGGCCCACGCCAAACATAGCGCCCTAGGTTTACAAGACTTGCAACTAGGTCAACATGGCCGCACGTGCCATTGGCACATGCCAACACATTTCGCAAGCCATATTTCCAAGCCGCTATGCCGTTGGCCCACGCCAACATAGCGCCCTAGGTTTGCAAGACTTGCAACTAGGTCAACATGGCCGCACGTGCCATTGGCACATGCCAACACGTGTCGCGAGCCATATTTCCAAGCCGCTTTGCCTTTGGCCCACGCCCAACATAGCGCCCTAGGTTTGCAAGACTTGCAACTAGATCAACATGGCCGCACGTGCCATTGGCGGATGCCAACACGTGCCGCAAGCCATATTTCTAAGCCGCTATGCCTTTGGCCCACGCCAAACATAGCGCCCTAGGTTTGCAAGACTTGCAACTAGGTCAACATGGCCGCACGACGCCATTGGCACATGCCAAACACACACGCTGGTAGCCTAACTTGCAAACCGTGCAACCTACCACCAAGGCATTCCGCACATGCCATTGGAACATGCCAAACACACACGCCGGTAGCCTAACTTGCAAACCGTGCAACCTACCACCAAGGCATTCCGCACATGCCATTGGCACATGCCAAACACACCTACGCCGGTAGCCTAACTTGCAAACCGTGCAACCTACCACCAAGGCATTCCGCACATGCCATTGGCACATGCCAAACACACACGCCGGTAACCTAACTTGCAAACCGTGCAACCTACCACCAAGGCATTCCGCACATGCCATTGGCACATGCCACACGCGCCACTAGCGGTGCCACTTGCACTCAAGATGCAACCAACACTCGAGACATCAACACAAACTTGGGGATGCTTCTTTAGGGTTTTGGTTTGGCGGTCACAAAGATGCGGCGTACACTACGCTCACATTAAGAAAGCATGAAAAGGAATAAAGCGGTCAAATAAAGAGGAAATAATGGTGAAAAACGTTTTCGCCCATTAAACCATGCGGTTACCACCTCCTCCCATTATTTCACCCTTTACTCTCTTCCTTCATGAGGCCAGGTGGTACGTTTCAATCTCGACTTGTATAAATAGGTCTTACCTATTTCCACCGGACAACAAGTCTCGGTCGGAGAAATATACTACACTTACACTCTCGAAAGGCAACTTTGCAAGCTCTCCCAAAAAGCTTTCATCTCTTGCAAGCTTCCTAAGCTTTCACTTTCTAATACAAGTCGAGATACTACTCTCCTCAGCACCTTTCTTTGCTTCCCTCCCCAAATCAACCCTTCTCCTCCACTTTGTGACCGAAGCAAGTCCGGAACGGCAATTTCTTGGTTTAGGCCGGACTTGTACGGATCGATCTCTCGAATCTATAAAGTGCTCACGTGCGGCACATTTTTTAGGGTTTGAATCAATTTCTCACTCACACACCGAAATTACCGAAATCAACGAAACGATTTTCACCCATAAACACCAGCGTATGATGTTCATCGATAGGCATTGAGGAAAGTCATGAGAAAATTTGGCATCGATTTACCCGTAAGTTTTTTCTCGCTTTGTACCCAAGTTGGCCCATCACACGGCGAGGTTATGCATAACAAATCCTTTTGGATGAAACAATGGTCCGTTGTAAAATGCTACATTGTGATGCCTTGTAAAGTGAACTCCTCTTTCGTTCTTATATGGGTCAAACACAACATCTTCGACAGTGATAGAGTACAAAGCCTCTCTCATGGCGAGTAACCGAGTTCTGTTATTAGGCTTCGGTCTATTGTCGAAAAAAGTATTTCTTAGCTACTTTGAATATGTGGTTCCAAACCATATGTTGACGACGCCAAATATTTGTACTCCTTGAATAGTGTTGGGAAGTGTTCATAAGCCCACACCTACGTAAATGAAATATCGTTCCAATGAAATGTATAAGAAAAGAATTAATTGGAAAACAAAATAACCAATTCACATTACCCGTATTATGGTGAAATTCCCATTAAATTGACAGGAAGTCGTCTTAGAAGATCTACGCATCTCCGCCAAAAAATGTGCCAAGAAAGAAGTGCCCCATGAATACTCATGAACCTCCTCCAAGGGATCTAAGTATTGTAAGTGGTTCATATGCACCCTGTTACCATTAGAGTCAGGGAATATTGCGATGCCCAAGAGGAACAACAGATAAGCAGCGATAGTTTGTTTGAATTTGTTCGGCATTCAATTCCTTATCCATCGTATTCCCAAACAAATCTACGAGCTTAACGACTTTAATGGTCTTTGTCATGGTATTCTTTAACACGTACATATTTGCTTTTGTCGTTTCCTCGTCCCAACCAAACAAATTTTTAGTCACTCATAGATCTTGGACCATTCTAGGCTCTTATGGTCATCTCCTTTCTTAACGGCTTTTCCAATGATCTTTAGACCTAATATTCTTTGGACATCTTCGAGGATAATGGTCATTCCGCAAAAATGAAAATGCATGGTATCAAAGAAAAAAACCTATCCAAGAAGCAATTCGCCATCACTTGATCAGTGGCCACATAATATTCTACCTCGGAATACAACCCGGATGCTCTTAATCCCGCTTGAATAGCCTCGCACTCCCCTTCCAAATTCCATGTATCCATTTGTTGATGGCGGCAAACACGGAAGGCTTTTTGTGGTCCTATAAAGACACACAAACAAACTTCAATTCACCTGATCATATATAAATAATATAATAAAAAGATGCAAACGTCTTACGTAAGTTGAATATATCCAACGAGCCCAAGAGTCCTTGTAGTCAAACAAGAGTTTCCGGATCTCTCGGTGACCCATGTTTGCCATCATTGCGTTACGGAATCATGTCATATATTTTTGGGAGGTGCTTTGGTGGGTCCTTTTCCTTTTTCTCATCGGCTTCAACATCAAAGTTGTCCTAAGCCATGTGAGGATGAGCCACCTGCAGGATTAGGAGGTAAACATTTCTCCCAATCAACATCACCATCGCTGCTTGGAACTCCTTCTGGGGAATGTCCCAAATCATGACCTTACCACGATCCGGATCATCTCGACTACGTCGAGGACGAGAAGACTTATGTTTTCCTTCATCAATAACTTTTCCCTTTCCTTTATTCTTTTTTGCAGCATTGGACCTACGTACAAAATGAGATTTAACAAAATAAGGAAAATACAACCGGCATGGTCGGTGAAAATAACGATTCTTCCGGCATGGTGGTATAAAGGAATTCTATGCCGGTTTTGCGGAACTGTCATTGTATGTAAATAACATCCTATGCCGGTAATATGGGAATTGTCTACAGAGATTTAACAAAATAAGGTAACCAAAACCGGCATGGATTACGCAATATAACGATTGCCAACACGTCGGAACACGTTCGGCGTTGTGGTCTAAAAGAATGCTATGCTCGGTTTAATGTTACCGACATTTTATGTAATTAAATTCCTATGTCGGTAATCTAATAACTTGCATGCATTAAAAGGGGAAAACATGACATGTAAACCGGCATTGTATTCAAATTTAATCGTGCCTTGAAACTAAATTGGAATTTCAATTCACTAAATTGCAAATTCAAATTTCCTTTTACCTAGTACAATCAATAGTCATGCAAGTTTCAATTTGTGTTTTTTATTTCAATTGAAATAATCATGAATGCTTCAATAAACACAGACATCACTTACCTCATCGTTTTTGTTATTTCCTCATCATTATCTTGTTCAATATATGCTTCGATTTTGATTTACCAGCAGGATTAGGTTTTGGTTTTTTTTCAGAGGTTTGCGAGGACCCATTCTTCTTTGGGTTTGAAGAATTGATCAATTTGGTTGAAGGATGAAACCAAATAATGGAGTTTAGTGGTTTTGGAAATTCTTTTGGGATTGCGAAGTGAAAACAAAGAAATAGAAAGATAGAACCGTTTCCATTCTATAACCGTCAATTGATGTAATTATAGAGTTTGTAACCGTCGCATAAATGGAATGAGGGAGTTTGTAACGGTTACAATGGGGGATAATTGGTGCGAAAGTTACAATGGAGAAGAATAAGGAGTTAGAATTAGTTGTTATGTTTACTTCCGGCGTTGTCGAACTTTCATAATCTATGCCGGTAGACTGACGAATTTAACTGAGTTTATGAATACTGTGCCGGCATTGATTTGTTATTAACAATCTATGCCGATAATGATTCTTGATTCATTATTAACGCACCACCACAATATTTTAAGCAAGCAAACCGACCCAAATTGGCCTTCATATTAATACTAAGGAAATAAACTAAAATACATTAAACACATAAACAACGTTACACATAAAATGAAATATCTTAAGCTAATTGCAACAGACATCATTTCTTGGAACGAGATTCAACAAACATAGCAGCTTCGAAATGCCTAAAAGGCGTTGTTCTCCACTTGGTATATGCGGCATGAGCTTGAAACATATTCCATATGTATCTTGCAAGAAACTCGTTGTATTTGCGACATAATTTTATGAGGGTAGTTGTTCGATTGCGTACATAGAGATCACCGTAATCAATTCTGCATTTCTTACCGTCCAAGAAGTTATTCATGTAAGGACCAGTCCTAACAAGACCCCAAAAAAGATTCGAAGGGCGGTGATCTTCCGGGAAATCCGATACTATGTAGAAATTTTTGATCCACTCGGTTTCTTCCTCAACATCCGCTTCTATCTTAGCTTGTTTTTGACGTTTAAGGATCTCTATAGCTTCTTTGCGATATTGTTCAAGCTTTGCTTCCTCTTCTTCTTCTCTTTTCCTCTTAAGTATCTCTTCTTCCATTAAGGCAATTGACTTGGTGGTTTCTTCCTTCCTTCTTAGTTTTTCTAGTATAAGGGAAACTGAGTTGGTGGATGATAATTGATTTCCCAACGGAGTGGATAGTTTGTTCTTCTTGAGTTTTTCTTTCTCCATGGCAATGATGAAATCGGTTGTTGTTGATGGATTTGAGTTGGTGGTGGATGATAATTGATTTCCCATCGGAGTGGATAGTTTGTTTTTCCTAAGTTTGTCTTTTTCCATGGAAATGATGAAATCGGTAGTTGCTGATGGATTTTCCATTGGAGGTATGCGTTGGTTTTTTTTTAAGAGGTATCAAGTGCAATGGGAGAATCCATTGCAGTAAATAGATGAATGCACAACGGATTTATAGTACAGGCATAGTCAGTGACCTAGTATCAACCCCGGCACTTGTCTTTGTTGGTTTATGGTTTAAAAAAATAGTCGTTGGGGATTGAATTTTGAACGAGCTGTCATTGGGATAAGTATAACCGACATGACGGCACTTACTACCGGCATTGAATGTATAACCGCGAGTATGCCGGTATTTTTGAATTAAAAAAAAAAACGACTAATTTTTTGAAAAATAAGACCGTTGGAGATTCATTTCTATATAATACCCCATATTCCTTAGGAAAAATCTACACAAAGCACCCACCAAATCATAAAATCCTTCTCTCAAGAAAGAAAGCACCAAAAAATAGATCAATCAAGCACGGATTAAAGCTCCACAAGCAATGGGAGATTCATCATCAAGCTCTATTTGCAAATTAAGTAGATTGAACATTACTAACAATATATGGACACTTAAAATCTTCACTACTATGACGCATAACTAATATAATCTTCTCTTACAGAATCATCATTGCAGGTGTCAAATTTGCAAGTCACCTTCTCATCTAGCCATGGACTGTCCTTTTATTTATTCAAAGTGTAGAAGCTGTGATGGGACACGCCTTTGGATTGCAAAACCGTGATGCTGAAAATGGAAGAATATTTCTAAGGTGTTTGAATTACCCAAAGTGCGATGAGTTTCAATGGTTTGACAAAGTCTGTTGAACTAGCGAGAATCAAGAGAAAACCACAAGGGCCAATGCAAGCCTATTTATGGGTGTGATGGGTGTTATATGAAGGGAAATGAATATGTTGAAAGACAAGATGAACCAATGAAGATGTTCCTTGAGACCGAGATTCCGGACGATGTCTTCGAAGATATTCGCGAAAGGTTCAAAGGTTCGCAATTGTTGAAAAGGGATGGCTTACTAAATAGGAGATCATCTTAAACCAAAAGTGCTCCATTACCATGTTTTAGTATGTTTTAATTGAAAGTTTGAAATCTAATGTAATAGATTATCTAGGAATGAAATAAATAGAGCATTCGTAACCTATTTATAATCAACACCGGCATAGTATATTTATCAAAAACCAAAGCCGGAATTATGCAAAACTATGGAAGAGTAAGAAAATCAGAATTCCGGCTTCGATTGAATATAATTATTTTAATGCCGGAACTACCCAAATCTACACAGAAACATGGTCATTTTCATCTATCGTGGCCGGCATGGATTTAGAAAAAAAATTTATGTGACGGCATAAATTCCATCATAAAATTTATATTTCTTTTAATGTCGTCCATTGTGCCCGGCATGGATTTAGAGGAAATTGTTCCGTGCCGCACAAAGCGCCGACATAGAATTTAAATTGCTTTTAATGCCGGAACCAACTACCGGTGCTGTGAAACTTAAACATTTGAATGCCGGCGCTTCTCGTGTAAAGAAAACTTACAGAGACAACATTTTACTAGAAATCTAAACATGTTCAACATAAACCAAACACCTGAATCGTTCCTAAATGTTCTTCATCAAAGTATCATAAATCAAAAGTAAAGCAAATAACTAAAGAGTTCAACCAAAAACAAGTTAGAAATTATTCAAAACATAACAACCATCATCCAAATAACGAAACACAACTATAGAGTTCATCACTAGGTCTTTTGCTTCTTGAAGACGGGCGCCTTCCTTGTTTCCCCAAACAAATCTCTTTCACTTGGGTCTTCAATTTTATCAAGCTTTTCCACGACTTCCTTCATTTCTTCAACGGATAGCACTTCTCCTTCCTTGTACTTGCAACCTAACATCTTCTTCAACTTTCCAAGCCGACGCCACTAGTTTCATACATAACACACATAATTAGTATATATATATGTTAATGTATGATTATTTGTACATTAAACGACTAAGCAATTAACAATACTTACTAGCAATTCAACAGTCTTATTAAGTTGGGCCCGAGTGTAGGTGGTGCCTTTATAGGAGTTGGAACGGGAGGGTTTTTCTGGGGTGGAACTTGGACGTCTTCCGGGCACACGACAATAGGATGTAACCATTCCAAGTAATCATGAATGTAGTGTGGGTCGGCTTCATCACCGTTGTTCACAAGCTCCCAATTAGTAGCATCTACCAAACGACGTGGTTCCTATCCCTCAATGTGTTGGTTCTGAAGTTGGATCATACACTACCCTCAACTTTGTGGAACTTGTTATGCATCGAGAAAAATCAAGAACGTACCTTCGGTAGAGGCTGTCATGCATCTAGGTAATTGCTTGTATCCAAGTTGTCGGATCACACGTGAGGATCAGCCATAACGTATCCCTTTGGGTGGAACAAAGGACCTTGGTAAAATGCATTGTTATAAAACCTCATGTATTGGTGGTTCTCTCTAGCCTCCTTGTAAGGGTCGAACACAACATCTTTGGTAGTCATCGCTTCCAGAGCCAATCTCATTTCTGTCAGTCGACGATCGTTACCGGGCTTCGGATGGTTGTTGAACTCGAATCTCTTGGCTCTAGGCTCCTCGGGGTCATCAACGGGAATAAACTTCAAGAAGGGGTTGTCCTTGAACAATGTTGGGAAATGTTCATAAGCCCACACCTATACAAATGTGAAATGATACAAATACAAATTAGTAAATTTTGTTTCTAAATTCATGATAAGGGTACATGTGAACAATATAAATAAGAACATTAGTTTAAAAACAAAAATACTTGGAGTAGAGTGAAATTCCCAACAAATTGGGTTGCAACCGCCTTAGAGGACCTTCTCATCTCCTCCATCAAATGTGACATTGCCACAAAGACCCATGAATAAGTAAATACCTCTTCCAACGGATCCAAGTACTGAAGGTAGTTTGCACTAACCCTGTTGCTACTAGTGTCGAGAATACCTAGTTCCCAAGATGAATAAATGTGTGCGCACCGGCTGTATAACGAATCTGTGCGGGATCCCATCCATCCTTCAAACTTCTTGCCTTCGTCTTTTCAGACTTCTCCTTAAGCAGGGTCAGCTTGATGGTCTTTTCCTACTAGCCTTAGATACATAGAAGCTTTCCATGAAATTTTGTAGTCCCGACCAAACAACTTGTTAGTAAGCTCGTGCAACTTCTTCCAATCTAGCTCAAAAGAATGATTATCTCATTCAAAGCAATTGATTTGCCGATAACACAAGCCTAGAATGTTCCGAGCATCTTCGGGGATCAAGGCCATCTCTCCAAACGGGAAGTGCATGGTATTAGTTTCACCATGATACCTTTCGACGAAGCAATTATTGGTCATAATATCTCGGCTTCACATAATTTTCAACCAAAGGATATATACCAGAATCCTTTACTATTGCTTGGACCTCTTCATGCTCCAACTACAAATCCCAATGATCCGCGGCTTGGTTTCGGCAAACACGCATCCTTCATATGATCCTACAATTAGGAGATAATACGATTAAGAGATTGTGCATAAATACAAAACAATACATATGCACGAAATAAAAATTCTTACATAGGTCGATATATAGTACGAGCCCATGAGTCCTTGTAGCCAAATAGATACTCCGGATCAAAACAAGATGCGCCCCAAAATTTACCACGTTCAAGGTCAGGTATCATGTCATTAATATGAGGAAGGTGCGAACCTTTAACTTTTACTTTGCCTTTGCCTTTACCTTTCCCCTTTCCTTGTGTGGGTTTTTGACTTGGACCACCTTGTTCCACCACCCCTTGGCTTTGGTTTTCTAATTGATTTGGATCAATCTCATTGTCTTCCTCCTCACTTTCCTCTTCATCATGCTCATCTTGCTCATCTTCCTCCTCAACAGCTCCGGTAGATTCACGGAGTCTGATTTTACTACGATCACGACCACTCTCCCAAATATCCCCTCTTGTCTCAAAGCACCCAAACGCTTTTTTTTTATTCCCTCGAGGAGGCAGAGATTGAGGAGTATCAAGACCATCATTCCTTTTTTTCTTAGTGACAACAGCTTTAGCTTTTCCTTTGTTAGCCTCCTTTGCTTTGGCTTCCTTTTCTTTAGATCTATTTCAAAAGAAGCACGAAATAAAAATAAGACAACTAACTTTCATTACTAATACCGGCATAGATACACCATATTACGACATAGAATCATCACTACCGGCATACACAAAAAAGGTATCGAACATGCCAGGGAAGTAGTACCAGGCATTGAAAAATAGTTTTCGAGGATGCCGACACACTTTGGGAAATTCTGGAATACAAAATACTAGTACCAGATAAATGTAAAACAAAACCCATGCGGGACTTAATACCGCATTGAAAAAAAAATATCAATTGCCTGGTAATAATTCTCAAGTCCACCGGATACTAAAACTCCAGCGCCGGCATGGAATCTAAACTACAATGTATGCTTATTCAGATGACAAAATCCTATGATTTTAAAACTAAGTTCAGCGTGGTATTCAACCTAAATTAAATGCCGTTATATACTGCCGGTGTGTTGTTCATCCTAGACTGAATGTCGGTATTCGTTCCCGGTGTGGTATTCATACTAAATTGAATGCCGAGAGGAAATTCCGGTGTGGTATTCATCCTAGATCGAATGCGGCACTTGCTTCGGTGTGGCATTCATACTAAGTTGAATGCCGAATTCTCGAAACTCAACAGTTCCAAACTAGGGTTTTACGATTTTGACCTAAACCCATAGCTACAAATCGATTGAAACACTAATTAAAAGGTTTTAAATGACTTACCTTCTCACGAAGCCATATTTACGAGTAGTTGATCGCCCGATAACTCTTGTTCTTCTTCTTCTTCTAGCTCTTGAGCAATTTTAGCAAGTCTTGCTTTTAATTTCTCTTCACCAATTTTTGACTTGATTGGGCATCTGGTTTCTTTCTTGGAGGCATGGTTTTGATTCGGGTAGGTTAATCGACGAAGAAATTTTTGATTTAACGATTAATAGACGATGAAGAATGATGGTGTGAACGACGAAGAATATGAAGAAAAAAAAAAATTGAAACCTAACCCTAAGTGAGAATGCCGGAACCATAGAAAAATGGGGGATATTTGATTTGGTTTTTGATTTTATGTTTTAGTTGAAAGGGTATAACAATCTTTTTATAATGTTTTTTAATTAATCTAAGGGTGTTTTAGTATTTTCGTCCCAAAAAACACCTCTTAGCAGACACCTTTGGTTGTGTGAAGTAATTCATATCCCCAATTAGTTTTGATATCCTCAATTGCGCGTTCTTTGTTATAGTAACCACTTCAGAAGTGTAGTTTATTATATTAACCACTTTAGAAGCGTTTTGCATTTGTAATGTATGTAGGAGTTCACCCAAATAATACTTGCACACTTAAATAAATGATAGAAAAAACATTGCAAAAACAAAACAAAAAAATGATGAGTGGTATAATGCTGTATTTATGCCAAGCCTTTTGGCAAGAACTTAAGCTCACTTTAAGTTGTAGTAGCTCTACCGGAAAGTTTGGAATGATGTATTTCTCTACCATTTACAAGTTATATGGAAATATGAAACAGAAACTCTACCGCATAAATTAATGAAACTCTACGGTATAAACTAAATATGAAAATTGTTATAGGAAAGCTAAAATGTATAGGGGAAAGCTGACTTTGATTTTAGAAAATTGACTTTCAGTCAAAAAGGGAGGAAATATAAATTTTCTTAAAACCATCCCATTTCCCATCATCTCAAAATGGTCATTCCCCTTGATTTTTATTCTACTTCCCTGTTCCGTCCAAATCAGCCGCTAAACTTAATTTTTTTCTTTTACAATCTGCTTGGTTCTTGGGCGTGAAGTTTTTGATTATCTGAGAAAGATGGATAACTGATCTGTGATGATGTTGCATCAATCTAGAACTATTAACAACTGCAAAGACTATTATAGTATAAAATTGCTTATCGAATTGTCGCTAAAACTATTAGCGGCAGTAATCAGCAAAAGAACCACCTATGCCGTCAGAGATGTCAAGAGATTTAGGTGGTCCGAGCGTAATATATGAGCTAAAATGCTGCTTAGCTATATAATCCGATCAATGAGAGCATGTACCTACAGATGGCTTTTTATACGGAAGACATCATCGTTTGTCTTCACTTCATCACTATATATAAGCTGTAAACCGGTAAACGGAAACATAAATAGTTTTAAGAAGAGGAAGAGGAAGTAGCCACTTCCCGGTTAGTTCATAAAGATCCAAAAGCAAGCACTACAAAGCTGTCATTGCACAAGCCAATTGTAGGCATTGGTATGAAGTTGTATATAAAGTTTAAAGGTACAGGTATGTTACCAAATGGCTCTATTTTAAAGTTTAAAAAAGAAAAAGCCTCCTAAATCTAAAGTTTCTAACAAGGTTTCCGCAGATAAACTAGTGGAGTTTGGATCTTCTTGGGATTAGAATTTCAACCTTTGAAGACTAACCGTGAAGAGATGTTTAGTGATTTGGAAAAAAACCACGATGATTTATTTGTAGAAGATGTTGATAGACCTTAAATGTCTTTAGGCAGTGGTCTTCATTGCGGTTTGCAAGTTTCTCTTTGTTTGTTAGGTTTCACAAGTTGTGTCTTTTGATGACACTCTTTGTTCTCTTAGATATCTCTGTCACTCGTTTGTGGGCTTTTCGCTCTTGGTTGTTGTATTCGCCCGCACACGGCTTGCGTGCATTTAATCTATTCTCTTTGATAGAAATTAAAAGAAAAAAAAAATCAAATCAAATTCATGATCATTCTTCAAAGACACAATGCTAGGCATTTTTATTTTTATTTTCATAACTTAAATATATAATACCAAAGAAAGAGGAACAAGGAGATTTAAGAAAAATACAGATTTTCTTCTGTTTTAATTATGCTTTCGCTTTGAGTTAGTAAATTAGAACAGGCATGCGAAGGAATTTCTAGTGAGCAGTTAAGGGTTCTTTTGTTTCTAAGATCCCGTCCTCCATGATCAAATAATTTAAATCAGCTTTAAGGCTAAGTTTGGTTTGTTGGATCAATTCTATCATGTAAACTAGACTATTCAAAACATGATCATGGTTCTAGGATTTTTTAAAGCTCATTACTTCATGATTACACAAGAAATTGTTGGAACGCAACAAGTAAATACTGAAAATGATGTTAAAATTAAATTTTTGAAATCAAACACTCAAATATTTAACGGACACTTGAGGACAAGAGTCACTTGATCATCAAGCTGTCCTTAACACGATAGTTCACCGGTACGCCTCAAAAATGAGTGATGCTTATACCCTTTGGTGAAGTCGTATCCAGGATAAAACTGCTCGTTGCAAGTAATATAAGCACTACAGCACTTGCCCACTTACGAACTCAACAACGAGATTTAGGAGGAGAAATAAGCATACAAGCGCACAACAAAAGCGACAAGAGGGGGAAATAGCTAGGGATAAAAGCCTACTCTGGTACACCTTGAAATGAAGAAATTCTTTTTCTTTTATATAGGAAGCGAAAATGAATTTTACATAAACTGTATTCGGTAACGTCCCTCATTGAATATAAAAACATTTAAGGAATTAAAACGTTGTTTTAATTTTAACAAAAACATGAGGGACTTAAAATCTTGTTTTAGTTATTCCGTTTAGGAATTAAAACTTCTTTAAATAATCCCTGTAGAAATTTAAAACTTGTTTTGCTTATAATCCGTTTAGGAATTAAAACTTGTTTCAACTTTAATCTTGGTTCACTTATGCATGTGCATACATGCATTAGGCATGACAAGTGTTTCATGCCCACCCATATTTGTATTTCATTCACTCATAGAAAATGACTAAGCATCCTTAGACATTTAGGTCATTAGATCAATTCTAACCAAGACCAAAAAAATTAAAACATATTAAAAAGGCTCATTTTCTCCAATAATCCCCCACATGAATGAAATCTTGATAAAAATCGAAATCGTAAAGCGAGAAATACCACTATAGGCAATAGGTGTCCATGAGGTTTTGAACCTTTGCTTAGTGAGAAATTGCCGGAACTACTTGATGGAGAGTCAACGCAATGTCTTAAACTGCCATCGTTATGTGTAATTCGCGATAATATCCACGCATGATATCTCTCTAGGTGCCGTTGTGTCCATTTTGGCCTGGACATATCCTGTTTCTCACAATGCTTTAGAAATCAGCTTCATTCTCATAAGAAGCGGCCCACTTCTTCATTCATATAGGTGAGTTCTATCAAGAGTGTTCTTGCTACACCCCACTTCAATCTTAAATTGAAACTATATAACTCATTAAGTCTTAGTTAAAACTCATCCTCCACATGTAGTCACACTATCACGTCTACACCATAGGGAAGGGATCTGATAGTGTTTACATTTACCCACCACAAATTAGTTGTCTCATTCAAAACCTTTATCTTGGGATCTCCAGTCCAAGGTTGAGTATCCTTCATGGAAAGTTTAATTGATCGGCTTAAGCCCCATCCCCTTCGATGCATTTCTAACTATCTCTTTGGATAAACCTTTCATCAAAGGATCCACGATATTCTCCTTGGACTTTATCCAATCAATGGAAATAACGCATGTTGTTTTTTAGATTTAGCTATTACAGCTTGGTTAACATATTATATAGATATAGTTTTGCACATGCCTATGACGAGAGAGGAATATCTTCTAAAAATCATATTAGGCACCCAAATTTCCTCTCCTTTATCTAATGCGAGAAACTTCAGTTCCATAGTGAATTGAGCAATACATGTCTTGTAATACCTTGTATTTTTAGCTACTGTTTCGGGTCGGGTATACCCAAATTAGTTAACCTTGTGGCTTAGGTTGTTGTTCCTTATCCTTAGCCTAGGTGGGTGGATTGAACTAGAAAGGCTACCAGTTAGGGTGGAAATAAAATAATCAATAATAAATAAAATTAAGGGAAAATGAAAAGATAAATAAAATAGTTTAGAAAGAAATTTTATAAGTTAGAAAACATAAGGCTAGGGAGAAGAAGAAAGGGATGGAGCTAGAGATTTTTGGACAAGAGGGATTAATAAAAATCCAGAGGAGTTTTTAACAATTGAGGTAGAATGCTAGATCCCCTTTCTCTTTATGTTTTTGTTATATACTTGATTTTGATTTTGTTAATTTTACATAGTTAGGTTTCTGGAATTTATTTGGGTAAGTATGTGCATCCTATTGATGATCGGCCTATCAATATTGATAGATAACATGCTTAGGTATCTCTAGTTAAATGTTGAGAATATTTCATCACAGATTCACCGTTGAATGTTTGTTTGAACTTGGATGTAGATTTCTGAAATTTCTGTACATTTCGCTTTGTCTGTTCTTGGCTGTGTTTCGGTAATCTTGATGATATCAAAATGATTTTCGGTCTTGATGAATGTTGTGGATTTATGTCTTATCTTTAATTGTGAGTTGAGTTTGCTAAATTTCGAATTAATATGAATTTACTGTGAATATTTTGGTAAAATGATGTAATCTGCCCAGATTTTAGAATGATTGTATAAAATCAATAACTTTCATTTGAACCGTTGGATTCTGTAAATTTTGGATATGACATAGATACATATGTTAGAAATGCTCCCCTGAAATTTTAAGACGATCGGATTGAGGAATCATTACGAAACCTATAACGTAAAATTCTGCAGTTAGTGTGTTTGCTTAAATGGTTGAATTACATAGTTATTTGGGTTGTGAACTTATGACTTGTTTATGAAGTGGGTTGGAATGTTTATTGTATGATAAAATTATCTTATAAATAATTGGATATGCTTGTTTCGATGGTGCCGTACCGGATACACGGATCGGTGGGGCAACGACCCGAGGATAACTCGTGCTACGGTAGTGTGAAATTATAAATGAATGAATATATTTGTTTGAATGGCGGTGCCGTACCGAGGATACACGGATAGGTGGTACACGACCCAAAAGGATACTCGTGCTACAGTAGTGTGAATTTATATAAATAAATGGATACATATATTTGTTTGAATGGCGGTGCCGTCAGGGATACACGGATAGGTGGGGCACGACCCAAGGATACTCGTGCAAGTGAGGTTGGCGGTCCGTGCCGAGGATACATGGATAGGCGGGTCACGAACCGAGGATATCAGTGCATTTAAGAGGATTTGATAGATTGTGAGTTTAGTTGGTGAATATATATATACATAATTAAATCTTTGAAGTTACACCATATCTTGTTGTTGTGCGTACTCTCTTTGATTGGTTGACATGTTTTCTTATATTTTGAGAAAGAGAATGCATTCTATTGAGTTGTCATCTCACCCCAATTGACAATCCTTGCAGATTCATGGAAGTTGGAAGTGGAAGCTAAAAATGAGTAGATTAGTGATTGCATTGTTCTCTTGTATTGTTTGAAGTGTAAATTGAAGTAAAATAAATGTTTAGTTGAAAATGTTTTGAACGATGTTTAATGTATTCATATGCTTCAATTCATGTATAAAAGTTTCAATTATGTTTAGTATAAAAGTAAATTAACAAAGATAAATTTATGCATAAGTCTCTTCCCGACCCGTAACGCTTAGGTTCGGACCTCCATACTGGTTTGACCACGGTCCGGAACTCGGGGTGTTACAAGTTGGTATCAGAGCTCTAGGCTTTAGATCTTGAATGAGACCACAAATAAATCATTTCATGTGTAACTATGCATGCTTGTCTGATTTGATTGTTCTATTGTTTGTTTCACATATTAGTTGCATTCTAAGCTTTTGTGTGTTTCAAGCGAATTGTGTATTAGATTGAATTGTATTTGGAATTCTGTGATTATAATTGTATTCTAAATTTGGGACGAAATTTCTTTTAAGGGTGGTAGAATGTAATACCACTGTATTTTTTAGCTCTTGTTTCGGGTCAGGTATACCCGAATTAGTTAACCTTGTGGCTTAGGTTGTTGTTCCTTAGCCTTAGCCTAGGTGGGTGGATTGAACTAGAAAGTCTACAATTTAGGGTGGAAATAAAATAATCAATAATAAATAAAATTAAGAGAAAATGAAAAGATAAATAAAATAGTTTAGAAAGAAATTTTTTAAGTTAGAAAACATAAGGCTAGGGAGAAGAAGAAAGGGATGGAGCTAGAGATTTTTGGACAAGAGGGATTAATAAAAATCCGAGGAGTTTTTAACAATTGAGGTAGAATGCTAGATCCCCTTTCTCTTTATGTTTTTGTTATATACTTGATTTTGATTTTGTTAATTTTACATAGTTAGGTTTCAAATTTATTTGGGTAAGTATGTGCATCCTATTGATGATCGGCCTATCAATATTGATAGATAACATGCTTAGGTATCTCTAGTTAAATGTTGAGAATATTTCATCACAGATTCACCGTTGAATGTTTGTTTGAACTTGGATGTAGATTTCTCAAATTTCGTACATTTTCGCTTTGTCCATTCTTGGCATGTTTCGGTAATCTTGATGATATCAAAATGATTTTCGGTCTTGATGAAAGTTGTGGATTTATGTCTTATCTTTAATTGTGAGTTGAGTAAATTTCAATTAATATGAATTTATTTGTGAATATTTTGGTAAAATGATGTAATCTGCCAGATTTTAGAATGATTGTATAAAATCAATAACTTTCATTTGAACCGTTGGATCTCAAATTTTGGATATGACATAGATACATATGTTAGAAATGCCCCACGAATTTGAAGACGATCGGATTGAGGAATCATTACGAAACCTATAACGTAAAATTCTGCGGTTAGTGTGTTTGCTTAAATGGTTGAATTACATAGTTAGTTGGGTTGTGAACTTATGACTTGTTGATGAAGTGGATTGGAATGTCTATTGTATGATAAAATTATCTTATAAATAATTGGATATGCTTGTTTGGATGGCGGTGCCCGTACCGAGGATACACGGATAGGTGGGGCACGACCCAAGGATAACTCGTGCTACGGTAGTGTGAAATTATAAATGAATGAATATATTTGTTTGAATGGCGGTGCCCGTACCGAGGATACACGGATAGGTGGTACACGACCCAAGGATACTCGTGCTACAGTAGTGTGAATTTATATAAATGAATGGATACATATATTTGTTTGAATGGCGGTGCCCGTACCGAGGATACACGGATAGGTGGGGCACGACCCAAGGATACTCGTGCAAGTGAGGTTGGCGGTCCCGTGCCGAGGATACATGGATAGGCGGGTCACGAACCGAGGATACTCGTGCATTTAATAGGATTTGATAGATTGTGAGTTTAGTTGGTGAATATATATATATATACATAATTAAATCTTTGAAGTTACACCATATACTGTTGTTGTGCGTACTCTCTTTGATTGGTTGACATGTTTGCTTATATTTTGAGAAAGGGAATGCATTCTATTGAGCTGTCATCTCACCCCAATTGACAATCCTTGCAGATTCATGGAAGTTGGAAGTGGAAGCTAAAAATGAGTAGATTAGTGATTGCATTGTTCTCTTGTATTGTTTGAAGTGTAAATTGAAGTAAAATAAATGTTTAGTTGAAAATGTTTTGAACGATGTTTAATGTATTCATATGCTTCAATTCATGTATAAAAGTTTCAATTATGTTTAGTATAAAAGTAAATTAACAAAGATAAATTTATGCATAAGTCTCTTCCCGACCCGTAACGCTTAGAGTTCGGACCTCCATACGGGTTTGACCCTGGTCCGGAACTCGGGGTGTTACATGTCTGTTTGGAAATCTTCCAAAAACAAACCCACCTTCTAAAGTCAAAACATATCCACTCATAGACTTAGACTCCTCTGAGTCAATTATCCAATTTGCTTCAAAATATCCCTTAAGGACAGCAGGATACCTTTTATAATTCAAACAAAAAATCGTAGAGTATTTTTAGGTACCGTAATACTCTAATAGGTACATCCCAATGCTCCTGCCCTGGATTTAAAGTATACCTACTTAACTTACTCACACTATAGGCAATGTTTGGACTCTTACAGTTCATTTAAATTCACTTGACTTCCTATAACTCTTGAGTATTAAAGTTGTGATACTCCATCACCCTTATTCTTCTTGAGTCTACAAGAATAATCGCATTTGAGCACAAGCAGGCTTACAATCAAACCTGATTGTATCTCTTAAGCACATATTCAACATAATGAGAATGAATAAGACTATAACCATTATAAAATATTCTAATCCTCATCCCTAATTAAGATCACGTCAACATGGCCTAAGTCTTTTAAGTCAACGTTCTCATTCAACATGCTTTAAGTGGAATTAATCGCATCTATGTTTGTATCAAGTATAAGCATATCATCAACATACAAGCATACAACCACCTAGGTATCCTTAACAAATTTAGTGTAAACACACTTGTCAGATCCATCAACTTAAATCCACTACTCATTTGCAAATGATCAAATTTTTCATGTCACTATTTAGGTGTTTATTTCAAACCATACAAATATTTGTTCAGTTTACAAACTTTGTATTCATAACCTTTCACCACAAAGTCCTCAAATTGGTCTAGGTAAATTTCCTTATCTAATTCACGATTTAGAAAAGTTGTCTTAACATCCATATGATGTATCTCTAAGTTGTGTATGGAAGCAATAACAATTAGCACCCTGACGGAAGTAATTCTCGTCAAAGGTTAATAAGAATCAAGGAGATCTATAGCTTCTTTTAGTTTATAGCCTTTAGCTACCGACCTAGCCTTATATTCTCTTACAATTCCATGTGCCTTACGTTTCCTCTTAAAGACTCGTTTACATCCTATGGTCTTACTCCCTGGAGGTAAACTAGCAAGCTTCCAAGTCTGGTTCTGTCGGACTGAGTCCATTTCATTAAATGAAGCTTCTTACCAGAATGGGGTTTCAGTAGATGTTATGGATTCATTATAAGTCTGGATCTCAGACTAAGCTAGGCATGTCATGAAGTCAGGTCCATAAGAAGTCTCGGTTCTAATCCTATCACTTCTCCTAGGCTCAATATCTACTTCATCTTCCTTTGAAGCTAAATTATGACTAGTGAAAAGGACATCTAGGAGATCAGTAACACATCTCTAATGAGGGACATGTTTAAAAAATAAACATGTTCAAAGAACTCGACATCCGCAGACTCCGTAAAAATATTCATACCAAATTCAGAATAATCAGATATCACAAACAAAAAATCTACATGCAATAGGGTACTCAAGATACCTTATCTAAACACCCCCACACCTTGACGTTTGCATAAGAAGGTTATCTATCTTTCCATACTCATATGGAGTTCTATATGACCCTTTAAAGGTTAATCTATTCAGGATATACCAAATTTAGAGGAAGACCTCCCCCCACAAGTTGGCGGTTAATCCTTTAATCAATATGGCATATATCATCTCCTTAATGGTTATGTTCTTACGTTCAACTATACCATTAGACATTGGTGAATAAGGAGGTCCGATCTCATGAATTATTCCATTTAACAAGTGAAATTCTCCTATACGAATTTCATACTCTCCACCGCGTTCAGACCTAACCCTTTTAATGGTAACATGTAATTGGCTTTCAACTTCAAGTTTATATGTCTTAAGGCTTTTAAGGCATCATCCTTACCCCTAAGTAAGTATACAAGATAGTACCTCGTACAATCATTTTCGACAGTTATACACCACTTTTTACCACCTTTGTATGGGTTGATTTCATGTCAACTAGGTCTAACTTAATTAATTCTGAGGGCTTAGAATTACTCTGAACAATTTTGCTAAAAGATTTTCTAGCATAGTTTGACTCTACACAGATTTCACTTTTGTGTTCAAACCCAAACTAAATTTGGGTACGCATCCTATGCTAGCCAGTTTATGCATTGACTTATATGTTTATATTTCTAATTCTACCATGCGACAAATTCAATGACACACAAAAGATAGCACAAGAATCAAATATGCTCACTTTGTCTGATTTTTGTTAAGCTTAAATAGACCCTAAGTCTTATAACTCTTGCCTAAAATCATTGCCCTTAGTTACAATAAGTTTTCTAGATTCAATCAATATCTTAAATCTTTTACCATCTAGAATAAAATAAGATACAAGATTCTCGCATATGCTCGGAACATGAAAACTTCATTCAATGTGAGAGTCTTTTACTAATATGAGCTTCTGCTCGACCTTTCCCTTTCATGCAACCTCTATTGCAAACAAGTTACCCATATAGAGTTTCTCGACATCCCCTATCCTCTAATAGGAGGTGAACATATCTCTTTTTCTACAGACATGCTTAGTGGCTCCAGAGTCCACCCGCCGGTCTCTCACATTAGTTATTAAAATAACTTCCGACACCATTGCAGAAAACCTGTCCTAGTTTTTTTTTCCAACTAATTAGCATCAAATTTAAGGTTTTTTATGTTCTTTGCAATTTACTGCCAAATGGCTAGGAATTTTACAAACATAACAATCACCCTTAATTAAAGTAATATTCGGGTTTACGAAAAAATACCTTTCTTGTGAGGACCTCACTTAGAGTTTGATATTCTCACCTTTGTCAGCGTTCGAAGATTTGTGTTCAACCACATGCGCCTTGCTAGCCATGCCCCTTGCAGATAACACATCTTTGTCTTCGGTGCAAAAAAATTCTTCCACTTGAATCATCTTACCCAATTCAACCTTACTGACCTCACATATTTCACGTTACAATCTTCGTTTGTACTTTGACTAGGAGGATGGTTATTTATAAATCACCTAAACGCTTGAAACTCTGACCAACAATACACAAATCATAAGTACTAAAGTTCTTCTTGCATTTGAATCATATAATGCATCCTCCAAACAATTCAATATATGATTTATATCCATATAATTCTGCCTAACTCATTCATCCAAAACAATTTCATGTCCAAAAACATTCGAACCCTCATCAAACTGTTTCAGTACAAATTCATCTAGATGATGTTAACCTGAAAACATATCTTTTACAATTGTTACTGAAAAAGAACTATCGTGTTACGTAAGAAAGAACTATCGTGTTAAGATTGTTGAAATCGCAACAATTACTACTTTAAAAATGATGTTAAAATTAAATTTTGAAATAAAACACTCAAATATTTAACGACTGCGAGGACAAGAGTCACTTGATCATCAAGTTTGTCCTTAACACGATAGTTCACCGGTATGCCTCAAAATTGAGTCATGCTTATACCCAGGTGAAGTTGTATCCGGGATAAAACTGCTCGTTGCAAGTAATATAAGCACTACAGCACTTGCCCACTTACGAACTCAACAACGAGATTTAGGAGGAGAAATAAACATACAAGCGCACAACCAAAGCGACAAGAGGGGGAAATAGCTAGGGATAAAAGCCTACTCTGGTACACCTTGAAATGAAGAAATTCTTTTTCTTTTCTAGGCAGCGAAAATGAATTTTACATAAATTGTATTTGGTAACGTCCCTCATTGAATATAAAAACATTTAAGGAATTAAAACCTTGTTTTAATTTTAACGAAAATAGTTGGACTTAAAATCTTGTTTTAGTTATTCCGTTTAGGAACTAAAAATTCTTTAAATAATCCCTTTAGAAATTTAAAACTTGTTTTGCTTATAATCCGTTTAGGAATTAAAACTTGTTTCAACTTTAATCTTGGTTCACTTAGGAATTAAAAAGACTCATTTTCTCCAACAGAAATAAGTTTCAGAAACGTACCTGGTTAAGCCATAATAATTATTTGATTAAACCCTTGTATCTCTATCAGCTGGTTAATACATGAACGTGATCAAAAAAATTCATCTCCATCAACTGCAGCAACAAAGTTCTGAGGATAAACTTTATTCCTCTCACCGCTCTTCCTAGTTGCTAGCTTTAGTGAAGGTGTTAATTAAGTTGAGCAACAAAGATCACAAATGGCAAGGAATAGGTTTAGTCCTCTCTAATGGCTATTTATAGTAGCAACATTCCTTACCATCAAAGAACTCAAAACCAATTACGGCCTGATAGCCGACAGGCTAGACTCTTCTTTGCCGCCTTAGAAGAAGACTCTAGTATATGGATATTGCTCTCAATTCCAAACTCGTATGAATATGGGTATGTGGGCCACAAATCCAACATGGTTTTGCAGAGAGATCTCAGAAGTAAGCAAGGTTAGTCTTGTTTAAGGTGGTCGCGAACGAGAACGAAAGAAATAGTCAGGGATTAGGGCCGTAGGATTATTTTCTCTATTTCACCCTTTTATGACGGCAAGTTGACTAGCATATACAAAGTCAACTTTCCCCAAAACGTTTTTTTAGGTTTCCCTATAACAAAAATCTTAAATATACTTACGAAGAAAAATCCTCTTTCATAAAAACTCTGTTGGAGATTCAGGCCTTGAGGGCTTGGAAGGTAGCCAATTAAACAGGTTTTTGTACATCTGTTAATATTATCTCCAGTAAACGATAACGTTTTCTTTGAATTTCGGTTGTAATTCATACTAGTGTGGAACCCGTGCTTACGCACGGGTATGATGGGAATCTGTTCCCATTTGGTGAGAAGGACTTCGCCCGCACCCGTTCAGAAGGGGTTCCAATTAACAATTTGATATCATAGTCGACACTAAATAAATGATATTAACTTAAAATATCTAGATAGCTCTAAAAGTGCAAAGCATATGAAGTGCTTCCCGTCGAAGATGATGTAATCAAGGATATGCACTGATATATGTTCCAATAGAAATCATGTGATTGTATTAAGAATCAATCAGCCAATTCAAATGCTCCTCCATGCTCCAACTCCCTGTAGTTAAATGAAAAATCACACTCATTATAGAATTGTATCAATATATGATATTCTTAAAAAAATGATAATAATAAAATAAATTGTGAATTATTTATAATGCAAAGCATATGAAGTGCTTCCCGTCGAAGATGATGTAATTAAGGGAATGCACTGATATATCTTTTTTTAGAAATTATATACTTACATTAAGATTCAAGCGGCCAACTTAACTTTGCTTTCCGGACTCCAACTCCCCGTAATTAAATGAAAATCCCACTCATTATAGTTGTATCAATACATGATAATAGAGACACTATAAAAAAAAAACCACGATATTAATATAAAAGTTATTGCCACTCTAAATAGTACAAATCACATGAAGTGTTTCCACAAAGAAGATGTAATCAAGGGAATGTCTTGATATATATCTTTAGATATCAAAGATGTTTTCGACTACCGGTTGAGGCCTTTCTTGAGTTCCTTGCTTCAAGAGACATCTTAAACAATGTATTAGAATAGACGAAAGGCAAATAAAAAATGCAAAAGCTTCATAAATATTCTATCAAGGGCATGTATACTTGAGTACGGGTTACAAATCATTTGCTTCTATATTTTTTTCCTTTTAAAAAAAAGAAAATATATCTCAACTAATCATAAATGTCCAAAATAAAATTCTATTTATTCTAATCATAAATGTCCAAAATTATAATATAGTATTTTATTAATGATATCTACTTTTGTTAAATATTTATCATTAATACTAAAAACTAATATAGCTATTTCTATATTTTTTTCTTTTAAAAGATAAAAAAATATAAATCTTTTTTATTCCGTAAATACGTCGATTTTATTTTTATTCTAATCATAAATGTCCAAAATTATAATATAGTATTTTTTTAATTCTCTGGAAACAAATATCTCAACGTTGTCCAAAATAAAATTCTATTTATTCTAATCATAAATGTCCAAATTATAATATAGTCTTTTATTAATGATATCTACTTTGTTAAATATTTATCATTAATACTAAAAACTAATATAGCTATTTCTATATTTTTTTCCTTTTAAAAGATAAAAAAAATATAAATCTTTTTTTATTCCGTAAATACGTCGATTTTATTTTTTATTCTAATCTTAAATGTCCAAAATTATAATATAGTATTTTTTAATTCTCTGAAACAAATATCTCAACGTTGTCCAAAATAAAATTCTATTTATTCTAATCATAAATGTCGAAAATTATAATATAGTATTTTATTAATTATCTGGAAACAAATATCTCAACGCTGTTAAAATTCTATTTATTCTAATCATAAATGTCCAAAATTATAATATAGTATTTTATTAATTCTCTGGAAACAAATATCTCAACGTTTGTCCAAAATAAAATTTTATAAATGTAACTATTTTATTTCTTAAATATGTTAATTTGATTTTTTTTATTTTAATCATAAATGTCCAAAATTAATATAGTAATTTTTTTATTTTTTGGATTTTCATAAAACTATAAAAAATTATTTTATTCCATTAATACGTTGATTTGATTTTTTTTTTATTTTAATCATAAATTTCCTAAACAAATATCTCAACGATGTCCAAAATAAAATTCTATTTATTCTAATCATAAATGTCCAAAATTATAATATAGTATTTTATTAATTCTCCTGAAACAAATATCAACTACTTCCAAAATAAAATTTTATAAATGTAACTATTTTATTTCTTAAATATGTTAATTTGATTTTTTTATTTTAATCATAAATGTCCAAAATTAATATAGTAATTTTTTTATTTTTTGGATTTTCATAAAACTATAAAAAATTATTTTATTCCATAAATACGTTGATTTGATTTTTTTATTTTAATCATAAATGTCCAAAACAAATATCTCAACGATGTCCAAAATAAAATTCTATTTATTCTAATCATAAATGTCCAAAATTATAATATAGTATTTTTTTAATTCTCTGGAAACAAATATCTCAACGCTGTCAAAATAAAATTTTATAAATGTAACTATTTTATTTCTTAAATATGTTAATTTGATTTTTTTTATTTTAATCATAAATGTCCAAAATTAATATAGTAATTTTTTTATTTTTTGGATTTTCATAAAACTATAAAAGATTATTTTATTCCATAAATACGTTGATTTGATTTTTTTTTATTTTAATCATAAATGTCCGAAACAAATATCTCAACGATGTCCAAAATAAAATTCTATTTATTCTAATCATAAATGTCCAAAATTATAATATAGTATTTTATTAATGATATCTACTTTTGTTAAATATTTATCATTAATACTAAAAACTAATATAGCTATTTCTATATTTTTTTCCTTTTAAAAGATAAAAAAAAATATAAATATTTTTTTATTCCTTGGGTAAATACGTCGATTTTATTTTTTATTCTAATCATAAATGTCCAAAATTATAATATAGTATTTTTTAATTCTATGAAACAAATATCTCAACGCTGTCCAAAATAAAATTCTATTTATTCTAATCATAAATGTCGAAAATTATAATATAATATTTATTAATTATCTGGAAACAAATATCTCAACCTTGTTAAAATTCTATTTATTCTAATCATAAATGTCCAAAATTATAATATAGTATTTTATTAATTCTCTGAAACAAATATCTCAACTATGTCCAAAAATAAAATTCTATAAATGTAACTATTTTATTTCTTAAATATGTTAATTTGATTTTTTTCTATTTTAATCATAAATGTCCAAAATTAATATAGTAATTTTTTTATTTTTTGGATTTTCATAAAACTATAAAAGATTATTTTATTCCATAAATACGTTGATTTGATTTTTTTATTTTAATCATAAATGTCAGAAATTAATATAGTAATTTATTAATTCTCACGAAACAAATATCTCATGGATGTTTGTCCAAAATAAAATTCTATAAATGTAACTATTTTATTTCTTAAATATGTTAATTTGATTTTTTATATTTTAATCATAAATGTCCAAAATTAATATAGTAATTTTTTTATTCCATAAAACTATAAAAGATTATTTTATTCCATAAATACGTTGATTTGATTTTTTTTTTATTTTAATCATAAATGTCCAAAATTATAATATAGTATTTTATTAATTCTCTGGAAACAAATATCTCAACGCTGTCCAAAATAAAATTCTATAAATGTAACTATTTTATTTCTTAAATATGTTAATTTGATTTTTTTCTATTTTAATCATAAATGTCCAAAATTAATATAGTAATTTTTTTATTTTTTGGATTTTCATAAAACTATAAAAGATTATTTTATTCCATAAATACGTTGATTTGATTTTTTTTTTATTCTAATCATAAATGTCCAAAATTATAATATAGTATTTTATTAATTCTCACGAAACAAATATCTCAACTATTTGTCCAAAATAAAATTCTATAAATGTAACTATTTTATTTCTTAAATATGTTAATTTGATTTTTCTATTTTAATCATAAATGTCAAAATTAATATAGTAATTTTTTTATTTTTTTTGGATTTTCATAAAACTATAAAAAATTATTTTATTCCATAAATACGTTGATTTGATTTTTTTATTTTAATCATAAATGTCCGAAACAAATATCTCAATGATGTCCAAAATAAAATTCTATTTATTCTAATCATAAATGTCCAAAATTATAATATAGTATTTTATTAATTCTCTGGAAACAAATATCAACGCTGTCCAAAATAAAATTTTATAAATGTAACTATTTTATTTCTTAAATATGTTAATTTGATTTTTTTTATTTTAATCATAAATGTCCAAAATTAATATAGTATTTTTTTTTTTTTTTGGATTTTCATAAAACTATAAAAGATTATTTTATTCCATAAATACGTTGATTTGATTTTTTTTATTTTAATCATAAATGTCCGAAACAAATATCTCAACGATGTCCAAAATAAAATTCTATTTATTCTAATCATAAATGTCCAAAATTATAATATAGTATTTTATTAATGATATCTACTTTTGTTAAATATTTATCATTAATACTAAAAACTAATATAGCTATTTCTATATTTTTTTTCCTTTTAAAAGATAAAAAAAATATAAATATTTTTTTATTCCGTAAATACGTCGATTTTATTTTTTATTCTAATCATAAATGTCCAAAATTATAATATAGTATTTTTTTAATTCTATGGAAACAAATATCTCAACGTCATGTCAAAATAAAATTCTATTTATTCTAATCATAAATGTCGAAAATTATAATATAGTATTTATTAATTATCTGAAACAAATATCTCAACGTTTGTTAAAATTCTATTTATTCTAATCATAAATGTCCAAAATTATAATATAGTATTTTATTAATTCTTCCTGAAACAAATATCTCAACGTTGTCCAAAATAAAATTCTATAAATGTAACTATTTTATTTCTTAAATATGTTAATTTGATTTTTTTCTATTTTAATCATAAATGTCCAAAATTAATATAGTAATTTTTTTATTTTTTGGATTTTCATAAAACTATAAAAGATTATTTTATTCCATAAATACGTTGATTTGATTTTTTTTTATTTTAATCATAAATGTCCGAAATTAATATAGTAATTTTCTTTATTTTCTGGATTTTTAAAATAAATGCACGAAATTAATATAGCAATTTTTCTAAACAATGAGGGTCGTCCCGTCGCGTGTGACCCACCAATCCCGACCAATCTACACCGCACATTGTCAGATCAACGCACCATATATAACGAAATTCCATCCGACGAATACGAATGGTTTCTCAATTAGCCAATGAGAGCGCGAGGTTTCAGTCACCAGCCAATAGGAGGGAGGGTAAGCGGACCAGGTGCTACTTTTATTCGGGTGAGGGATGGTATTGAGTTTTTAGGTTGTTGATTTACACCTAACTAAGTCAAGGTCAAATAAATTGGACCGAAAGTCATCTTTCCTCTAAGGTTGTGTTTGATAACATAGAAAAGAAACTATTCCATATGGAATCTGTATCGTGGGGAGGTAAGGAAAGAATTTCCATAGAATTTCATTGGATTGAGTTTAAAACATACTTTAGGCCATGTTTTTGTTTCCACAATTGTGTGGAAATAAGTTTTTGATCAAACGACGAAAAATACGCTATTTTCCATTGTTTTTCCCTTTAACAAAAATTCCTTCGTTGCCCATGCTAATCGCCTTTCTCGCGAAAACGTAACATGGTCCCTGCCGAAGACTAAGCCCATTTGGTTTGGGACAGCCCAGACTGGGTGCATATGTTAGTTTACCTCTTAGTTCCCGAGGAACCATTTTATTCATTTCTCACTGACAGTCTATCTCGTGTCCCCACAACCTAGCAAAAACCCACTTTTCTCTTTGAGTTAAGAAGTTAGCATTTTTTAGGGGCGACCCCAAACGAATTATGGCGACACAAAAGATAAAATAGGATGAAAATACTTGTATGCTCCATCATAATCGGTAGTTTAGTTATCTACCGATTGCAAATCTCATTTTTGCAACTCTATATTTGGTAGTTATATGAACTATTTTGACTACCGATTATAGGCTCCACCAAATTAGAAAAATAGAGGATTTTTGCAAAATCTCATTTTGGGGCAACTCTATATTCGGTAGTTATATGAACTATCTTTGACTACCGATTATGCTAAGATTTCGGTAAAGAGGCCCACTTGTATAATCGGAAGTGGGTACCTTCATTTGCTACGATTATAGGCTCAACCAATGCGGTTGAAAAAGCTCGGTGCGGGCATGGACGTGGTATGAATACAATGCCGGTACGCTATACAGGGGGTCTGGGGGGTCCGGGGAGGCGTAGCCCCGCCCGGCTGTGTTCGACTACCGATTTTGCAAAATCTCATTTTGGGGCTACTTTATATTCGGTAGTTATATGAACTATTTTGACTACCGATTATTGTAGGATATTTGCAAAGAGAGCCACTGTATAATCGGAAGTCATGATAGCTCTTCCTTTCTTACCGATTATAGGCTCAACCAAAATTCAAAAAATGAGGATTTTTTGCAAAATCTCATTTTGGGGCTACTCTATATTCGGTAGTTATATGAACTATCTTGACTACCGATTATGGTAGGATATTTGCAAAGAGAGCCACTGTATAATCTAAGTCATGATAACTCTTCCTTTCTTACCGATTATAGGCTCAACTAAAATTCAAAAAAATAGGATTTTTGCAAAATCTCATTTGGGGCTACTCTATATTCGATAGTTATGTGAACTATATTGACTGCCGATTATGGCAGGATATTTGCTAAAGGTCTACTTTAATCGAGTCAAGATAACTTTATTTACTACCGATTATATGATAATCAAAATTCAAAAGATAGAGGATTTTATTTTGGTGATACTTTATATTCTGGAATATATAAACTAAATTGACTCCCGATTGTTGATTAACTAACGATTGTATAGTTATCTACCGATTGTAAAGGGTAGTTTGGCCATTAAAAAAACGGGATTATGGATTAACCTTCCGATTATGACCTATTTTGTCCTTTTGTGTCGCCCCTAATTCGTTTGGGGTCGCCCCTAAATTTGCCAATTTACAGATCACTAGTTTAGGGTATTAAAAGAAATAAAAAGAAAATTCTACGCTAGATTCGACCAACTTTCCTTGATTTAGGCTTAGTTCTATGGGCTAGATATCTAGCTGCTAGATTGGTCATCCACGTCAGCATGGGCAACCTCCTAAGTCCTATGGGATGGCGAATCTAGCCAGCGACGGATCCAGGAATTTGTGTTGAGGTGGGCTATTTTTCATTCGTCTCAACTACAATAAAAATAAATACAGTAAAATATCTAAAGAGTATAAGTTGGGCAACGTTATCTTTTAGAGCACAAAACTTTTTGAATCAAATTTATACCATAGAATATATTTACAATTGCGTTATGCTATGTATGAGATACACAACAAAACTATAAATTAACACAAAACTTTGATTTGATAATGCGACGTAGGCCGCCAATTTTTGGGGTTCTCTAAATTATTTTTTGTTTCCACAAATAAGATATTACTTATCAATGTGTCAAATATTTTAAATTTATGCTTCTTCTATATTCTCTCTTTGGTTTGCAAAATAATTACTAAATGAAAAATAAATAAATTTGTGCATATAATCATGATAAGATATGTCATTTTTCTGTCTATCCCTGTAAGTAACATTTTAAGTGTTACATTTATAATTTATCGTATTTGTCTCCGTAAGGATACACAACATTTTAAGATTTCGAATCACATACAAGCAAGATATTTACTTCTTTGGACGCATGCATATAAACGTGTCCTCACTCTCGTTGCATATCACTAGATCTTAGTCATTCAACTACATATATGTTCCCTTTTGTTAGATCTTCTTCAAGATACGTCAAGTTTGATTTTCTTTTGTATGGGCTATCCAAATTTAGACCTGGGCTTTTCCTTTTTTCCCAGGGAATTACCAAGGTGAAAGTGAGCTATTACAAGCCACCCCCCACTTCTGTCACTGAATCTAGCAGCGAAACGTTGAATCCAACAGGGTTGAACGCTGAACCAAACATCGCTCACAATTTAATTTTATTTCTCTCTGATAAATATCAAAGAAGATAAGAAGCAGGAAAAAGTGTTTTGTTATTCAATGAATTGATGAAAACAATTACATGCTGTCTGAGTATTTATTTGTCTTAACATTACATGACTTGACTTCTCTGTAAGGTCAACTTGACTTGACTAAACTACTATACTTAACAGCCCCCCTCAAGTTGATACTGGGAACCACAGAAATCAACTTGACAAATTCTAAAAAAAAATAACAACAACTGAGAAACTAAAACATAACAGAAGAAGTAAGAGCAAGTCCAAAAACACAGCGGTTTCATTGTCGAGAGGAGATTTCTTCAACGGTGAGACTTGAAGAATTCGACACTCGAGCATAGATCAACAGCAGTACTTGAAGTATCTCCCAAAAGTAGTTGAATTAAAGAAGTAAAAGTAGGTGAGCACAACCCTTTTGTGAATAAATCTGCAATCTGACTTTCAGAAGGAACATGTTGAATCTTCACAAAACCTTTATCAACCAAATCTCTCACTATATGATACTGAACTTCTATATGCTTGGCCCTGGAATAAAAAACAGGATTAGAAGCCAAGCAAATAGCTGAAGTGTTATCACAGAACATTTGCATTGGAAGTTGAACTGAAATCTGCAATTCCTTAAACACATTTGACAGCCATTCCAACTCGGATACGATATGAGATAAGCACTTATATTCGCATTCAAATGAGAAGACCTAGAAAATGAGGTTGTTTCTTACTAGACCATGAAATTAGAGAACTTCCTAGAATTATAGCATAACCAGATGTAGACCTTCTTATATCTGGGCATCCAGCCCAATCAGAATCTGTATATGCTCTTACTGTGGAGATATCACTTTTGTGTAAAGTAATTCCAACTCCAACAGTTCCCTTCAAATATCCCAAAATTCTTTTAACTAAATGATAATGAACATCAGTTGGTGCATGCATAAATTGAGAAACATAGTTCACTCCAAAAGCAATATCTGGTCTAGTATTTGTTAAATATTGAAGACTACCTACAATTGTCCTATATTCAGCTGTATTTTCCAATAAAACACCATCATGAATAGAAGCTCTGGATTCCTTAACTACATGTGTAGAACAAGGTTTGCAGTCAAGCATATTTGCCTTTTTAAGTAGTTCTAAAGTATACTTCTTTTGTGTAAGAACCAAAGAATTTTCATTTATGTGAGCTTCAATACCCAAAAAATAACTCAGTTCCCCTAGCTGTTTCATAGCAAACTCAACACTTAATGCTTGAACTAATTTATCCATAGCAAGATCAGAATTCCCAGTCAAAATAATATCATCAACATATAAAAGAAGTATCATCATTTCAGAGGAAGAAGTATAGATGAACATTGAGTAATCACACACTGATCTTGTAAAACCAAAGTTAACCAAAAAATTACTAAACCTCTCAAACCAAGCTCTTGGTGCTTGTTTGAGACCATATAAACTTTTCTTCAAGTGACAAACAAAATCAGGAAATTCAGGATCCACAAAACCTTTTGGTTGAGCCATGTAAACATCTTCATTTAAGTACCCATGCAAAAATGAATTTGATACATCCAACTGTTTTATTTTCCAGTTTTGAGAAACAGCTAAAACCAATACAATTCTCACTGTAGTAGATTTAACTACATGACTAAAGGTTTCTTCATAATCAACACCATCTTGTTGATTATAACCTAAAGCCACTAATCTGGACTTGAATCTATCAACTTTTCCATCAGCTTTGAGCTTAATTCTATTTGCAACCCAAAATGTTCATATGAGGTTCTGGATTAACTAATTCCCAAGTATCATTGTTCTTTAAAGCATTATGCTCCTCTTTCATTGAGACTTGCCACTGAGGAATTTTGATTGCATTCTTAAAGGTTTTTGGTTCAGAAGGAATATCCAACAAAGAGTAAAAAGAAACTGGAAGAGGATGCTTAACAGTACAATGCATGACATGATCTGGAAAAGATTTGGATTTAACAATACCTCTCATAGATCTAGTTACAATGGTACCAGAAGGAATGGAAGGAGAAGATAAATCAGTAATGATAGGAGATGAAGACAAATCATAAATAGCAGGACTGGTAGATAAAGAAGAACTAGAATGAAAAGAATCAGATGAATAATAAAATTCTTATTCTAAAAAGACTACATTTCTTGAAATATGCAGTTTTCTTGAAATGGGATCATAGCACTTATACCCTTTGTGTAAGGGACTATAACCTAAAAACACACACTTAACTGACTTAGGAGAAAGTTTATCTGATCTTGAATGACCCAAAAAAAGGATAACAAACAGTGCCAAAAACCTTAAGAAAGCTATAATCGGGTGAAATGAATGAAGAATTTCAAAGGAGATTTATTGTGAAGAATTGGAGTTGGGGTTACCGTTAATGAGATATGTAGCGGTTAAGAAAAGCATCATACCAAAAATGTTTTGGACAAAAAGAATTAAAAAGCAAAGTATTTCCCATCTCAGTTATGTGTCTATGCTTTCTCTCAGCAAGATGATGAGCACGAAAGTGCGACGCATTTTCACCCATAAATACATTAGCTGTGCCTCATTTTATCACTAATAAACTTGTTTGTAGGTGTTTTTGTCAAATAAGCTCTTATGGAAAAAGTTGCTCGAAAAGTGGTTTTTGTACCCCGGAGGACACATGTTATTCGGACTCTTAGTTTTGGATAAGGGGCACCTCAATTACTAAGGGGCACCCTCATCACTATTTGCACCCAGGGCGTCACCTGCTAAACGCACCCCCGTCTCTGTTAGGGGGAGGTCTTCTTCTTCCCAAATTCAAATTCAAATTGGCGGGAAATTTGATTTCAAAAAGAACCAGAATTAGGGCTGGGATTTTGGATGAGTTATAATGAGACTAAACTGCTGAGATTAATTGGGTTTGCTCTAATGGACTAAACAGGGGTTGGTAATGGGTTTCGTTTCGTTTGGAATTGGTTAGAATCATGGATTCGAAGCAAAAAAGAGTTTGGCGAGAAGTTGTTCTTGACGGCAAATTAGGGTTTGGTGTTTCAAGGAGTTGGAGGTAGATTCAATTGCTGGATTCGGTTTGGATGGGCCTATTTTGGATTAACAGGAGCTTGGTATAGCTCGTTGAATCGACGGGAATTTGGTTAGAACGACAGTTTGAAGCAAATCGGGGGTTGAGCTTTACACGGGTTTTGTTAACACTTCCGTGTTTTCGGTGTGATTTCGGTGTTTGAAGTGTGTCTAACTCGGTCCAAGGGATGTGCAGAAGTGAGCTGGAGAGATTTAAGATGGAGTAATCGCGTCAGAAGCTAAATCAGGGAAGATATTCCCGTAACCTGCATGGAAATAAAACCGAGTATTCTTGATTGATTGCCCGGGGATTTGGGATTAATGACGAGATATTCTTAGGCCTTGTGGAGTATAAATGGGTATCTCGTGTCGAAAGGAAGGGGGCCGGGAGAGTTAGGGGGAAGAAACAGTGAAAAAATGAAGTTGCAGAGCCATTCTTCTCTCATTTAACAAGATGAACACGAAGAACATTTCACTGGGAGGAACAGTCGTTTTTAACTAGCGTCTTATATTTCCGTAGTTCCTGTAACAGTTAATTAGCAACGGTCACCTTCGGTTCACAACACTGTTACGTATAAATGAGTCAGAAACGCAATAAAACGTTGCAAACTCATTGCTTTGATTATTTTCTCTAGTTTCACCATTTTAAGCACCATTTGGGCAATACAAATCAATTTTGAGCGTGTCTACAATATGAGGAGTTAAACCCTACACTGGGTCAATGGAGGAAGCTGATTTTCGCACATGGGTGAATTTATTCTATTTTCTATTTGACTTTTGCACTAATTTATAATAGAATTATGATTTGATAAAATTAGTTGTGATTCAATTAGATAGGTTATGCTTTGAATTAAGATAATCTATGCTTAGGGGATACAATTAATGTTTTGAAGATCTACTTTGGCAAAACAAGAGTTGATGTTTTATTTATTCACCGAGCGATAATTGTTGAGAATGAATAATGAACCTCGTGTTGTGAATTCGGTGGAATCTAAGACCCAGTGACTCTCTTTTATTTATTATTTTATTTAAACCTTTTAATTTAATCTTAACAACATCCGAGAGAACGAACTTTAATTACTACTACGAAACTAAGAAAAATCTTAAATCACAAGACCATTTCTTTGAGGAGTATTTGGACAAGAAATCCGATATTAATGCCATTTGAAGTAAGAAAAGTACCCAAAACACCTTTTACAAGTTCACTAGCACCATCTGTTTGAAAAGATTGTATCTTTGTAGAAAACAAAGTTTCAGTTAGGTTTTTGAAATGGATAAAAGACTTTAAAACATCGAGTTTCCAGGTTCCATTGATATATCCAATGAAACCTACTATAATCATCAATGAATAAGATGTAGTATTTATAACCTTGTAAAGAAGGAACTGGTGAGGGTCCCCATTCATCACAATGAATTAATGATAGAGGAGTAAGAGCATGAGAAGGAGATAAATGAAAAGGTAACCTTTTACTTTTGGCAATTTGATAAGAATGACATAAAGATGGAGAGAGGATTTTAAGAAGTAACAACAATGTGTTTAGATGAATGAAGTTGTTTGACAATTTTATCAGAAGGATGACCTAGTCTACAATGCCAAAGTGTTGGAGAACCATGTAATGCAGAAAAAGCATGATGAAAATTTTGAGAAGAAATAGGATATAAATTGTTAACCATTCTACCTTTTGCTAAGAGTGCATCAGTAGACAAGTCTCTTATTTCATATCCTGTAGGATTTAACCTAAAATAACACTTGTTATCTGATATAAATTGACCCACTGACAACAAGTTATATTTCATCTCAGGCACATGGAGAACATTCTGTAACTGAAAAATAACATTTGAAGTATGCAAACAAGAATTACCAGTCAGAGAAATGGGTAATGACTTACCATTGCCAATTTTAACTGCATCCTTGCCCTTGTAAGAAGAAGTATTCTGCAACAATGAATCATCACCACCATGTGGCTGAAAAACTTAAATCGACAAACCACAAATTTGAGCTTGAAGGATCATCATTAATATGAATGGAATTAGTATTTTGACTTTTTAACCGAAAATAACCGAATCGTGTTATTTTTCCCACCATGTTGATTTTTGATTTAACCGAACTTTGCCCACTATGTTTGGTTGGTTCGCAAAGAAGGCTAAAACTATTTTCTAACCGAACTTTACCAATATTACAAAAAAAAAAAAAAAATCCAATGTAACCGAACTGTGCTATTTTGCCCACTATGTTGAGTTTCGATTTAACCAAACTTGTCCCACTATGTTCGGTTTGTTCGCAAAAAACCTTGACAAACCAAACTCTTAACTAATTGTGTGTAATTCGGTTAGATATTGGTTGGTATGAAGTTTGAAACAATCAACTTTGTACACTTGGTAAAATCTTAATCAACGCGGTTTCGGTTATATAGGTTCTAACCTACCGAACTTCTAGACCCTAAAGCTCGGCAACATTGCGGGCAAACCGAACATTAACCTGTAAATCCTATAAACAAAGTTCGGTAACCTACGTGTTAACCGAACGACTAAAAACCTGCATTAAGAGCGAGTTTGGTAACCTACGTGTTTGTAAAAATTAGACCGAACTACACTTTCAGATGTGTTCTAAGTTACTGCTCATCACATAAGGTAACCGGTACAAGCCCAAATCTACTTAAAAATTTACATTTTTTGAAATTTTGGATCAATTCAACCAACATTATCTAAGTTTGAAGCATACCTGGGTACCCAAATACTCTTCCTCCGGTTGTGGTTGGTAAAATCCATGTCTTACTTCTTCATCTTCTCTAACTTTACTCTCTCAATAATTATACTTTTAAAAAAAAAAAAAAAACATCTGATTTTTTAATCTCACTAATTATCTTTAACTTTAATCATTTCACTAATCATTACACTAACTATTATTAACACTAACTAATCATTACCTAAAATTAATCAGGAGGGTAATTTAGGTATTAATAGAAATATCTAGATAAGGGGTGACCTAGATTTATTTCTAAATGTCTTACTAAAAACAGAACCATGGTCCCCCTAAAAAAATCATGGTCCCCAAAAAAGGTTCTTTTCTATTCTATTTAAGGGTCCTTGAATTAATATGGAAACTCCGAGCTTTTTAATATTTTAACGGTGCACCACGGCCCATTGTATTAAAAAATCCCTCACAGAGAGAATAAAATATAGTTGTATCTCTTAGAGATATGCCAAATTAAAAGAGTGAATGTATCACTTTTCTTGCTGTAATATACTTTTTAGAGTTTCTCCAATGAAATGTATCTGAAGATAAATGTCTAAATCCATATAGGATAGACATTTATTTTTCCAAAAATTCTTCTCCAACCCAACTTATTAAATCAATGTAAAGATGACATGGCTTACTTTTTGTTAGCCATTGTCAAGGTGAATGTCTAGTTAACCATTGTTAGCCATTGTTAAGCTATCCTAGTAAGCTCTTACTTAACTAAAATTAATTCAAATATAATAAGTAACCATTTTTATCTCTAATATAACCATTTTTATCTCTAGTAAAATCTTAAAATTACTAAAAATAAAATTTACATTTAAAAAACAAAATGATCACAAACATCACCATTGGAGATGAATAACTTTTGGAAAATATTTTGAACTTCGCTACTTCATGAGTTCAAAAGTTGAATTCAGCCTCCATAGTCGTAGGATCTGGTAGATATGAACTCAACACCGTAGGATGTTCGAAACTTTTCCCTCACGTAAAAGTTAAATTTTTTTTGAATTCGCACATCCTACGGCTACGAGTTCATATCTACCGGATCCTCGACTATGGAGGCGCGAATTCAACTTTTGAACTCGCGAAATACGTAGTTCAAAATTGTTTCCAACTTTTTCACCAAAAATTAAGGAAAAATTAAAATAAGGATGTATTGTTTGTGTTGATACCTAGGAAATACATACAACAACCATTGGAGAAGCTCTTATCCCTTCTTAAACACACTACAGATAAAAAATGATAGATAATATTTTTTTCTTAGCGTTTTATATTTTTTTCTAAATTATTGAAAAAAACAATGTTCATCCAAATTTATTGCCTAAATCTGAATAACCTCGTAAATAATAATATATAAGAAATCAATGAAAACTAAGCACTTACTCTCATCAATAAATTAAGTATATTCAAAATACAAGCATAATCCTAATAAATTCCAACCATCACAATGATTATTGTATTACCCTGCCAGTTCACTCCAACACCTTGGAAATTCACCTTAATGCACTTTATTCTTTAACCTCATCTTCGAGTGTGAATATAGAATTCCACAAATAGCTTTTGTCCTTCGTATATATCATTGCGGGTAGTTGTTCATTACATTTAAATGGTAGATGGGTTTATTATATTAGCCGCTCCAAAAGTATTTTACGCTTCTATCGTACGAGGGATTTGCACTTCCAAACTTAACAGAATGAAAATGTGTAAATAAAAACATCATGATAGGTACAATGCTTTTTCTATGTCAAGCCCTGGAAAGAATTTATAGGATGTTTGGATACGTATTCATAAATTATTTTTCAATTTCTAAAAGTCAAAAAGTCAAAAATAGCTTATGTATAAAATTTCGAAATGATTTCTATAAAAAGGTTAACTTTTTGTGAAGCAAAATAGCTTCGTTTCGACTCAGGGAAGCACTATATAAACATGCTATTAACCTCACATTAAGTTGTAGCTTTATTAAAACTTGAAATAAGAATATATATGTTATTATAAAACTATCTCAAATATCTCCGATGATCATAATATAATGCACCCCGTAGGGTTTTGTCGATGGACGTAGGCATTAGTTCAACCACTTTAATTCTCTTGTGTCTTCTTCTGCATTTATTTTTGATCTTCTCTTATCATAAATCTAATAAATATGCTTAAATTTCTAAGAGTTTACTGTTAATAAAAAACTATCCAATATTTAACTCGGCTTGATTGGGGTATACCCAATTTTAAAGGGACACCTTTGTGGGTTTTAGGGAGTCCTAATGGGTAAGTTACAAAACTACCCTTACCCATTAATAATCTTAATTACCCTAAATCAGATTTTATTCTCTTCATTTCATCTTCCTCTCTTCTTCTTCTCCTCCCCACCATACCGACCCCCACCACCACCACCATACCCATTAAAAACTCGACGATCAATTCGTTAAAATTGTCGATTCCAAAACTCCGATTAATCTTCATCAATGGATCCGCCGAGGGCTAGTAAGATGAAGCTAACAAATAGAAAGCGCAATGAATTCAATCCCGAAATTGCAAAAATAGTTCAACAAAAAGTGAAGAAAAAAAAACCGCCGAAGAAGGAGAAATCGAAGCCAATGAAAAAGCAAAATGGTGCGATTAAGAAAGTAATGGCCTACTTAAACTCACTCTAGTACTTCGATTTCATGTTTGCATGTCAAATTAGGTCAGAAAATCCGAAATTTTGAATTGGCAATTGCGACGCCGGCAAGGTATTTTGTTATCGACCTTGCCGGATTTTCATAGTTAGGGTTTGGACGGCAAGCTATAAGGTTGAAGAACTTGCCGGATGTATAGTTTCTGTAACTGCTACTAGCAGGGCCGACAGGTTATTCAATTGTATACCTTGCCGGCGTCAGTTTTTTTAATGAAGCCGGCAACTTTTTGTTTTTTACTCTGCCGGCTGCTTCTTTTGAATGTTTCCTGATGCCTAGAGTTTTTTAATCCGAAGGGTATTTGTATAAAACCATCTTGCCGGCGGTTTGTCACCTAGAAATCTATGTGTAATGGACATTGCCGGACTTGTATAGTGAAAATTATTGTTTCTATTGTGTACACTTTTGTTGGAAGCCAGCGTGTTCTTCAACCGAGACAATGCCGGCGAAACCTGGTCGGCGATGACTTAGTCAAAGTGGACCTGTCGGTTGAACATTGGTCGGCGAGTTATTCAAAGTGGACCTTGCCTCTACGAGAGAACAACCGCACCTTATTCAAACCACGACCTTACCGGCCTTGTGCATTTTCAAAACCAAATTTTTTATCGAAATCGAACTCATAAGACAGGATGAAAGGTTTAATTTATCGAATTTATAATTTCAAAATTTTAATCTAAACTCAATTAATTAACCTAATCGAATTTTAGTGTTAATTAACCAAGGGCATATTAGCCATTTAGAAAATACAAGGTTAAGGGGTGGCTTGGCTTTTACTTCATAATGACTGATTTTGTCTTATTGGGTATACCCCCAATTAATGCAGGTATACCCCAATCAAGCCAGGATATTTAGGTATATGCGAATGAGAATAAGCTCACAACGGATAGTGCTTTGCAATCATCGAAAATAAAAGATTATTTTCCTCAATGTACAAATATAATTATGGAAAATCACGAAGTTATTATATCTTAAATGTTCGTCGTAATCTCCTAAATAATCAAAACCTCCAAAACCATCCGAGGCTCCAACATTGTATTATCTTTGAAATTTATTTAAAATACTTTATTATTTAGCAATTTAGGTCGCATTTGCAAAATTCCAATCACTAGCTTATAGCCGTCCTTTATAATACTCGTTGACTACATTTTCATGGTAGATCCGTAAATATATCGGCCTTTATAAAACTAAGGATAACTTGTTTGAAACATATTATTGCAATTATCGAAACCAACGTGCAAACATGATGATTAACAATCCTGCACTCTTACAAGTTAACATATTTTTACTATTAAAATTAAACTCATTAATTATTATGAAGTTATGGTTACCTCTATTCACCGACTTCATCACTGTATTATCATCTCAGTTTACTCCAACACCTTAGAAATTCATTTAAATTACCTTTTTATTTAACCTCATTTCCGGTTGCATTCCCAAAAAATCCAATCACCATCTTATATAGCTTTATAAATGGTACCGGTTCACTCCAGTTTGGTGATAAAGCAGTTAATAAATTAGCCACTTCAAAATTATTTTGCATTTGTATTATATGAGGGTAGAGGTGTAAAAATGCGTGCCACGGCAAGATAGCCCCAAAATTGACCCAAGTCACGTGCTTAGCGTCTTTCGCGTCTTCATGGGCTGGGTTGTCTTGAGATTCAGACGTCTTTAGGCTAGGCTGTGCTAAATGGCGTCTTTAAGGTATCTTTGTCTTTAAAAATAAACGTCTTTGTCTGCCGTCTTTGTCTTTGTGCTAGCACATTTATTTGATGTTCTCCAAAATAAATATTTTTGAGATAATTTAGTTAGTACTTGTATTATTATATAAATAAATTAGCATACCGAAGATAAAATGTCGAAATTGGCTAAAACAATGATTTTTTGTGAAATATGCATCAAAAGTGATGTATTGTGTAGTATTTTACGATGACGTGGCGTGCTTTCTTAGCGTCTTTGTCTTTGTCTTTGGCGGGCCGTGCTAACACGTGCCGCGTCTCTTATCTTTGCGGCGTCTTATTTTATCCGTGCAAAGACAAGACATTAAACAAACGTCTTGTGCCGTCTTTGCGGCCGGGCACGTCTTTGTCTGGGTCTTTGTGCTTTCGAATTTTAACGTCTTTGTCTTTGTGCCATAAATGTGCTAGCCCGTCCCAATTTACACCTCTATATGAGGGTATTACCTGAAAGAACACATGCTAACATAGACGAAAGAAAAAACAAACAGAAAAAAGTGATGTTCCGTACAATACCAATTTTATGTCAGGCCTACACAAAGAACCTAATCTCCCAGTAGGCTATAGCTTCATATACCAGAATTTATCTATTTAGTTCTGTCTCTGTGTCACATGGAACAAAGTACTTGGTTATTCTAGTTTTGAATGTCTTTCTTTGCTGTCAGATTAAACGAAGCTGCTAATTATCCCCCACTTTTATACACCACAATTTTACACCCTTATGTATCACTTTTATCCACAGTAGATTTCATCCTCACCATACCTCACCTGGGAAAAATAAGGAGTCCTTTTTAAAAGTGAGCCAATAAGACATGGATACATAAGGGTGTAAAATTTTGGGTATAAAAGTGGGGGGAATTTTAGCATTTTCGTTAAACTTCAAACGCCTTAATGGCCTTAATGATATACCAGCGGGGATGGGCCCTAGTCCTGCACATGCGCCCGTGGGCTATAATTTTCTTTTCTTATTGAGTGAAGTTTAGACCTAAAATGCACATATATAATTATTATATAAACCTAAAACTTATTCATCTGTTTCTCCGTGCATCGCATCATCAGCGGCCGGTTTAAAGTTACGAATACCTCGACAAATAGACGAAGAGCGTTACAAACACCCATGCCGGATCTCCCAGATGATATCATTGACGATATACTGTTGATGTTACCTGCAAAATCAATATGTAGATTCAGGTGCGTTAGCAAACACTGGTACCGTTTACTCAATAACAATGATTTTATGGAAAGTCGTTTTAAACACAGCATTGAAAGAGAAAGTTTAGATTGCTTTTCAATAAACGATAGAGATGCACATGAATTTTACATGCATATCAAAAAATCATCATCATTATTTACAGTATTTGAAAAAGATCACTGTGAGTATGTTAAGATGGATTCTCCATTCAAAGATCATACAGGTCTAAGTAGGGTTAACATTGTGGGTTCTTGTTATGGTTTGATTCTGGTGAAAGGTTATAATCATTATAATCGGGTGGATAACCATTGGCTTTGGAATCCATATACTAAAGAGTTTAAAGAAATATTGATTCCCAAAGTTAAATTTGTACCAGCGGATGATTATAACAAAATAAATCTAAATAAAGTACGCGGTGCTAGATACGGGGTTAGTTATAATTGTGATACGAATGCTTACAAGATTATGGTGGCTAAGTGTTATGATGGTAGTAATAAGGGTTGCAAAATTCAAGTTTATACATCAGAATCGAGTACATGGAAAACTGTACCCAACATCTTTCCTTATGATATTGATATTGCAAGTATGTATATGTACTTTAAGTCCCAAGTAATATTTGTTTCTGGAGCTTTTCACTGGATAGCCAGACGACTTGAATCCAGCAAAAGAAATACTGTTGTTTCTTTTGGTATCGGTGATGAGAACTTAAACGAAATAGCACTCACCCCTCAAATCGATGATCTAATATTGAACCATACAAATTACAGTCTAGTCAATTTGGGTGTTTTAGGAGGCTCTCTTTGCATTTTATACACCCCATGTTATGAAAGCTCCAATTTTGATGTATGGGTGAAGAAGGATTACAAGATGACAGAATCATGGACTAAATTGTTCGTTATCCAGCTCCCAGTAGTAGCAAACTCCATAATAAGATATGCAAAAATACTATGCGAATTTAATAACGGTGAAGTTTTATTCGTAACCACCAAGGGACATCCATACAAGAAATGTTATTTGGTTTTATATGACCCGGTGAGTCAGAAATGTCAAGTTACTTCGGTCCAGCACAGAGCAGACCTCGAATGGAATATCGAAGCTTACGACAAGAGATGTCTAGCTAAGGTCAGTTAACTCTATTGTCTATTCAGTTCATAGTTGTCAGATAATGGATTGTATTCATTTAGTGCTGTCATTTCTAGGTTTAGTCTGAGATTTGAGTCGCTTACTTTGTTTAAACGACGGAAACCGGTGTTTTTGATAGGGAGCAAGAGCAATCTGTCTTCATCACTAGTAGGAACAACCTTATCGCAGTATTGCTACTCTGCCAACATTTGTATGACAGAGATTGCCAGAGTTAGCGTTAGGATTTAGGCGTTCTTTTTTGGTTGGATTCTGTAACATGATTTCGCTAAATAAAGCTTTCTTTTCTTTTTTAAATGATTTACTGTTTTGGGTTTGATGAGATATTTCATGACATGCTAGTCAGTTGAACTTCTCTCCCCTGGGTCTTATGTAAATTATCAATAAAACAATGCGAAGATTGCTAACATGTGTGAAGTTTAGGCTTATCAATGTCGACGCGGCATTTGCACTTATGAGAATGGTGCAGCTCTATGTTACTTGCGCACAGCTCCTATCATTATGATCATCTCCATTTGTCTGATTTATTAAGACTGTAGTACAATTTGTTGAACTGACGACATGACATTCGGTAGGAGAATGTTCTGAAAAAGCAACTCATTACTGATTTTGCAGGAAAAAAAAAGTAATATTTCTTGGAATAAAGTTCCAACTCGAATACCTGGAAGTGAAAGATCTGTTGGGAAATGGACTAGTGCCTCCTAATATACTCCGAAGAGCAATGTAACACACCAAAATAAGTACAAACAGAAAGTAGAGTCTTAAATGGGAACATAGTTGAAGTGGTTTCGAGAATCGTAAAATTGGTCATTGAACACCCGAAGTGTTGCATAATGTAGCTTTTAGTGAGTTCACCACAATATATGTCCAGGCTCATAAGTATGGGAGATTGTACTTAGCAGGCACTTAGCTGGTGCAAGTCCCAGAGGGTTATGCGTCCCATAAATGGATGCTTTCTTATGCTTCTTCCAGCTTTATGAGATTCAATTCAAAACTCACTTCGTCCAATTCTAATCTCTGAACTTTATAATTGCAGATAGGATCATAGCTAACTATAGAAGAAGAAAACTACAACCGTTTGAATTACTTAATAAAGCACAAAATTACAAAAGCAAAACTCCGCTAATTATCACCAATATTGAAACAGAAAACTGTACAAAGCAATTGTCCTAACTTAGCTGCTGGTCCGTACCTCATTTGAGCTTGGCATGTACTCCTGGAATGTGCCATGACCGGTTAGAACTTACAAAACGAGTCCAAAGTCCATGGGTTTTCAATGTAATAAACACAAATCCATGTACAGAATCGTCTTTTGACCATTTTAACTTTTTGACTACATCAAATAACTCTTTGTTCTTGACTCGTCTCCGAAATCAAATCCCATTTCTCCAAAACAATAAAACCCTAGAATAAAAGAAATTGACTTTTCAATTTACAGTCTCTATAAACAAAGGGTGTCGAGTTATGATGGAGAGTATTGGACGTGTATATGTAAACTACAGTCCACCAACAGCTGCGCCGTCAACACACACCACGGTTAACAAACAAGAACAAGTATTCCGGTCAAGCAGCTGAGTCTGTATAAAGTCCGGAGTCCTTAGTTTTACTTCTGTTGTATTCAACCTATATTATCTGAGTCTTCCTGTATTATCTCTGAATTAGAATAACAAATCTGTATACCGAGTATTATAAATTGAATGAGAAAACAAAGAGTCTACACAGTTGTGTAAATTTAGGGTTCCTAGGATCTACAAGGATATCTAGATTCTTAAAACTAAGAATCTAGATATACTGTTAAGTTTACACAACTGTGTAGACTCTTTGTTTTCTCATTCAATTTATAATACTCTGCACAGATTTGTTATTCTAATTCAGAGATAATACAGAAGACTCAGATAATATAGGTTGAATACAACAAAGTAAACTAAGGACTTCCACTTTATACAAGGATAAAAGCTTTCCGCGGACGAAATAACAATCGATTTCGATATGTTTTGTTCTTTCGTGAAAAACGGGATTTTCTAAGATGTGAATAGCAGCCTGGTTATCGCAATAAACTCGAATAGGCTTTGGAATAGCGACACGAAGATCAGTGAATAAATAATGTAACCACTGAAGTTCGGGTTAATTTGGCGAGACGATATTACGTTCTTCCAGATAAGATAAAGAGATTGTGGGTTGTTTCTTAGACTTCCAAGAGATAGGACTATTTCCTAGCATTGTGAAATAACCTGTAGTGGAACGTCGAGTAGTGGGACAACTTGCCCAATCGAGAATCAGTATAACCAGACAAGAGATAAAGAGCTAGTTGCAGAAAAGGAAAATGCCATGACTAACAGTTCCTTTGAGATAACGAACTATACGGTGCGCCAGCATCAAGTGACTAGAACATGGTTCTTGCATAAATTGACTTAAATAATTGACCGAATAGGTAATGTCGGTCGTGTTACCTGAAGATAAAGGGGAGTCGACCAATTAAGCGCCGATAAATGCTAGGATCGGGAAGAGGATTACTCGAAGTTGGAAGAAGCTTAAGATGTTGTTCCAAAGGAGAAGGAGCAACCTTAGCACCTAGAAGTCGAGAATCACGGACAATGTCAAGAATATATTTACGTTGACATAGAAAAATACCTCTACGGGAGACCGAGAAACTTCAATACCAAGAAATACTGTAAGCGACCAAGATTCTTGAGAGAAAACTTGGATTCAAGTTTATGTTTTAGATCCCGAATTGCGGAGTCAACATTTTTGTAATAACAATGTCATCAACATAGACTAAAACATAAATAGATAGAGTACCAGAGTGATAAATAAAAAGGGTGAAACTCGTGTTTACAAGCTGAACAAATCCCTCATTAAGTAAAGCAGATGAAAATTTTGCAAACCATTGTCGAGAAGCTTGATTTAGGCCGTATAAGGATTTGTTAAGCTTGTAAACACGAGTTTCACCCTTTTTCTGAAAGCCTGGAGGGATTTTCATGTAGATTTCTTCATTGAGATCGCCTTGTAAAAAAGCATTGTTAACATCTAATTGATGTAGAGGCCAATTATTAATTGCAAGAACATATAGGGAGAACACGGACGGATACTAGCTTCTTCTAACCGGAGCAAATGTATCATGATAATCAATTCCTTCTGTTGAGTATAGCCATTGGCAACAAGTCGTGCCTTACGACGCTCGATCGTGCCATCCGGTCTATATTTTATTTTAAACACCCACTTACAACCAATGGTCATTTTCCAGGAGGGGAGATTAGTAGGAGTGAAGGTATCATTGGCTTGTAAAGCGGAATGTTCGTTTACGATAGCATCACGCCATTCGGTATTTGAATAGCTTAGTAAAATTGCGAGGTTCATCAATGGTTATAACGGAAGAAAGAAACGCACGATGTTGTGGAGTAAAATTATCGAAAGAAATGTAATTTGTGAGAGGATAAGGAGAATTGGACTTACTTTGTCTTACGGTGCAAATATAATCCTTCAGGTGAGGCGGAGGATGGCTTTGCCGAGAAGACCTCCTGACAAGCTGGTCATTGGAAACGTCAGGTGATATTGCCGGTATCAGTGGCAGATTAACACCAGGTGAGGCTGCTGGTGATAACCGATCTGCAATGGAAGCTGAAGAGTCATCTGCAGACGTCATTGGCATAGTGACAGCAGCAGGAGAGATTGTTGGGGATGACTGATCGGTAGTGGAAGGTGAAGGTGAAGAGTCACCTGAAGTGGAAGGTGAAGAGTCATCTGAAAACAAAATGTTGTCAGAATTGGACAAAACAGGTACAGTCCGTGGAGAAGAATTTAACACAGGGATGAGAGGTTGTAAAGCTGGGGATAAAGCTGCACTGTCATCATAATATACTTCTTCCTGTGGAGGAGAAAATAAGAAATCCTTGCTAGGGATATTAGCATCTTTAAATGGGAAACAATGCTCATGAAAAACAACATCTCTTGAAATAAAAGTAGTTTTAGTTTCAAGATTCAAAATAATATAGCCTTTGTGATTGAATGGATAACCAAGGAATACGCCAGGAATTGCCCTGGGATCAAATTTGGAAGATATATGTGCATTACGAGCAAAACATAAACAACCAAATACTCGAAAATGACGATAGTTAGGTGGTTTTCCCAATAGAATTTCATGGGTGTTTTATGGGAAAGAATCAGAGTGGGCATCTTATTAACCAAGTAAGCTGCATTTAAAATACATTCACCCCAATAAGTAATGGGCAGATGTGCTTGAAAACGTAAAGCTCTAGCTACGTTAAGTAAATGACGATGCTTACGCTCGACTACTCCATTTTGCTGAGGAGTAGAGACACAACTACGTTGATGGTGGATACCTTTGTCAGCAAACCAAGCTTGTATGTCACGAGATAAGAATTCAGTCCCATTATCAGATTGCACTCGCTGCAGTATTGGCAAATGGGGAACAAAATTATTCGTGGAGATACAAAAATGTTGTGGAGAATCTTGTGTTGCAACAAAGAAGCAAAAAATTTTAGGAACTTAAAAGTTTCACTTTTGCATGCATAAGATAAATCCAGGTGCACCGAGAAAAATCATCAACTATTGTTAAAAAGTATCGAAAGCACTTGTGGTAGAGGGAGTGAGAATGGACCCCAGATATCAAAATGTATTAATTCAAAACAACGTGTAGAGGAAATTTTATTTTTATTGAATGATAATCGACTCTGTTTTGCAAGAGGACAAACATCACAAAATGTAGATGAACTGGAATGAATGTAATCAAAAGTACGACAGAGGAATTTGAAACGATCTAAACTAGGATGTCCTAGTCGGCAATGCCAAACATCTAAAGACACTTTATTACATAAGGCTACGTGCGTCTTCTCGGCATTTGCGGATGGACTTGGAGTGATACAAGCCGGAGTGAAAATTAGCCTGACCAATCACTTGATTCGTGTGACACGGTCCTGAAAGAACCAAATATTATCAAAAAGTAAGCAATACAATTCGATTGACGAGTTAACCCCACTTCTTTTGAAATGAGATTAAATTTGAAATTAGGAATGTGATGTACATTCGAAAATTTAAGAGTGGGCGAGAAAACAACCCCATGATATGCTTAACCACACAAAAAGAACCATCTGGTAATTGCATTTGAATCAACGACTTGACAGGGAATACGAAGTGAAAAATTGCAAAGAATTGCGGATGTGATGCGAGCACCACTATCGATAAACCATGGAGTAATAAAAGATGTAGTAAGAATTATACCAGCGAAATTTGCACGAGGTTCCAGGTGCAGGTGCTCGGAGGATTGATTAGGGTCGATGGCGTGCATCTTTGGTCAGCAGAGAGACACGAATTCTTGGTTGAATGGCCTCGAGCATCACTCGGTATGGGCTGTAGCAGCAGCAGCGGCAATTGGCGAGGGTATTGTTTGGGACTGGAAAACCATGAAGGCGGTAGCACTTTTCTCTAACATGTCCATGTACTGTTACAATAGTCACGGTGGTCGAGGACGCTTGTTGTGGCTAGTTGGAGCACGAGATGATGATGATGGATGTCGAGAAGTGTTAAGGGAAGCTGAATCAACGACTGGCAGTGGAGAGGCTGTAATATGCTGCTGCTCTTCCTCCTGTTGCACAAGATTGAAGATGCGCAAAGCCGTTGGAAAGGGTTCCATTGTGAGGATCTGGACCGCGGATTGGAGAACTGTCATGCAAGCCCTGCAAGAATTCCCATTGCTCCCATCTCTCTCGAGACGTTCCATCATATGTTTCCCGGCGCCACAAATACACAGGCCTCAGTAGAAGCCACAAGTGAATCATATTGGTCCCATAAAGTTTTAATTTTCGTATAGTAAAGAGACACCGAGCATTGACTCTTGCTTAATTGATGCTATGGCGGACTTCAAACGAAACAAGCAATTGGAGCGTTTGAGATCTGGAACCTGCAAGTCCTTCCATATCGCATGTGAAGAAGCAGCGTATAAGCAACTTGCACGGATGTCTGGATGGACAGACCCAGCAACCAACTCCCCACCAAGTCATCGCAAAGCTTCCAGCAACGATGTGTGAGATCATCCTCCGGAGGTGGTAAAGATCCATCGACAAAACCTAGTTTTCCCTTAGCATTCAAAGCTTTGGTTATTCCTCTAACCCAGGCACCATAATTGTCTCCTTGCAGTAAAGGAGAAAAGAGGACTGTTGCAGGGTTATCGGAGGGATGTATGACATAAGGGTCGAGAATCCTAGAGTTGTTGGATGACTCAGAGTGATGATTTGGGGAAGGAGGCGTGGATTGATCTGTTTCAGCCATGATGAGAAAACAAGGATTGGTGATAATGAAGAATCTAGATAAAAGATTGATTGTGTCTCACAGATGAAGCGGAAGAGATAAATTTAGGGTTCCTAGGATCTACAAAGGATACCATCTTAAAACTAAGAATCTAGATATCTTGTTAAGTTTACACAACGTGTAGACTCTTTGTTTTCTCATTCAATTTATAATACTCGATGTACTGATTTGTTATTCTAATTCGAGAGATAATACAGAAGACCTCGGATAATATAGGTTGAATACAACAGGAAGTAAACTAAGGACTCGGACTTTATACGAGACTCAGCTTGACCACTGGAATACTTGTTCTTGTTTGTTAACCGTGGGTGTGTGTTGACGGCAACTGTTGGTGGACTGTAGTTTACATATACACGTCCAATAGAGAGGGATTAGCAAATCACCCAAAGAGATTATGTTTGAAATTTAACTCGTTTATAACCAAGATCAGTTTTGGGAGCAAATTGATGTGCAAACCATGGAGAGATCTTGTTCGTCTTCCATCCTTCTCTCAAATGCATTTGAACCATTTGAATTTTGCTGATGATGATTCTGGTAAGTTGGGTTACTGTTTTACCTTTAATTATGATCAAGGAGACAAGGACTTAAATTTTATTATGCCTTTGAGTATGATGAAACACTTATTAGTAGGAAAACAAGGATGAATTTAAACCCTCCGTTCGAGGTTGGCTCTTGTGTTGGTTCAATAAATGGTTTAATTTGCTTCACTCATCGTACATTGGTATCTCGAGACAATGGTATCCTTCCAAAGTCTAATTATGGACCTAGTTTTATCTCGTAATCCAATCACCGAGAGAATATATTATCCTTCCGGCATATAAAGGAGGATGTACTTGTGGAATGGATTTGGTTACAATTCTTCGACCAATGAATACAAAGTTATTAGAATCATTTCCAATGGGAGAGACCCGAATTTTAGAGTTGCTCGAATTTTAGAGTTGCTATACACTCTCGGGAGTGAAAGTGGATGGAGAAATGTGGGAAAGATGGACTTGGATAAAAATCGCGAGAGACGACATGGTGCGTTTGCAAATGGAGCTCTTCATTGGTTGAACCACCACGAACGAACCATTCATGCTTTCCATTTGGCCGATGAACACTTGGTGAATTTCCATCACCACTTTGTGTGTACGACCTGGTGTTTCATATTTTCTGCTAGACTAGGGGTTTTAGGTGGTCGTATGAGTCTTTATTTATTACTCTTCTCGCGCGGGATTGTGAGGTATGGTTACTTGAAGAAGAACGAAAATAATAATGGCTTCAAGCTGGAGTAAAGAATTTAGTTTTAACGAATGGTCCACGGCCGTTTGAGATTACGAAGAGTGGTAAGCTTTTGTCTTTGTGAGGGTAGCAAAATGTAGAAATTGACGTTTAGTCCCAAAGTTAGTGGGCTTTGGACGCTCTCTGAGTCTGTCCCTCCAAGCCTAGTATTAGTTAGTCCAAAATTCCCCGCCCGGACAGTTCGGTCAAAATATAGACGAGTTAGTCCAAACTCCCTCCCGATCCAGAAAATCCCATTTTTTATATTACCCTAAATACCCTTTTATGTTTCCCGATCTCAAAATGTTTATTCTTTTGTTTTAGTCTGAACGCTTCCGAAGAGATTTGTTGAGGCGAATAAGAAATTGGATCTTGAACGTGAAAATCTTCTTTTGGATCTTGAACGTGAAAATCTTCTTTCTCAATGTTCGAAATTGGAGAGTGTTCGTTATATGATCATGATGGAGAGGCTTTCATGGTTTTGGTAACTAAACTCGATGAACAATCCAAAGAAGCCGAGATTCGTGTTGTCGGTTGAAAAAAAAAAATCGTTGAAGAACTTGATTTCTATAAGCATCAATGTGACGTTCGTATGGTATTCCCAGTTTGTTCCTTTATAATTTTTTGTTTTTAATTATTATTGATTATTTGATGGATGTGTTCGTAGAATTGATTCGTTGATGAAATTCTTTTTGGATTTCAATTTTTTTCTTAATTGCTCTTCGTAAAATACCAGGTGTCGAACAATTTTATGAATATATAATTCATATTCATGTTTATCTTGGATTACTACGTTACTAACATGGCATGAGATCTTAGATCTACCTATTTGAATATCTTTTACCATAAATTCTTTTTAAAATCCCAAGCCGTAGTAATTATTTATGTCATTGTGGACATGAAGTTGCACTGATAAAATTGTGTGATCATCTATACATTGGCATGTTCTTTGGATGTCAAATAGAAACTAGTTCAGAGATTTGGCTTATGTTGTCACATCAGAAGCTTCGAAATCGTACTCAAATATTCGTTATGTATATCAAATGAATGCAAAATGTAAATGAAATCACTGTACAATACCCTGATTTATGTGAGATTTTTGTTAAATTTGTGTGTGTTCTGTATTCTTATTGTTTGGTGTGTTATGTTTAACCTATTCATTCTTGAAATGTACATAATTGTACACCTATCGTACACCTGTGGATTGTTGATACCTAATGAGTCTTGTGGGCGTGTATGCTAGAATTTGTCCGATTTCTAGAGAGGTGTACATATTTGTACACTGGTATGTTCTATAATTACTTGTTTTAAGTTTATTTTAGATTTTGATTGTATACATGTTTTGGGTGTACATAGTTGTACACATGATGATTATTAATGTGTACTTAGTTTTACACATGTTGATTATTAATGTGTACTTAGGTGTATGCATGCTGATTGTTAGTAGGACAGAAATTAATGTCTTGTTCGGCTATTAGCCATGGTTCGATGGCTGTGTAGAGGGTTCTATGGGAAGCGAATAGGACTTGACTTAGAATCGAATAAGAAAAAATGACTCTATAAGTTTACGCTTGGGTAAATAGATGAGGTGTAAAAATAGGTACACATGTGGGAAATTGACTACGTAAGCTTATGCTTGGGTGTTCTTATTATTGACTATTTTGATTATAAATGGTGGACCATTGGGGTAAGTTTCTTTTCCTCAAATATGGTATCCTTATTATTATTATTTTCTATCAATTCAGACATATTATTTGGTATTCAAGGAAATGCATGCACATAGTATGTTGGTGGTTTTAGCATAACTAACAATTTTTTTAACTTTGCAGGATGCAATTCCATTTGGATCATCTATCCAAGGTATTTTGAGTTTGTCATGTGACGAAAGTATTCTCGAGTTTTGTCATGTGACGAAAGTTTCCTATGAAATACATTTCTCTCAACTTTTAAAGCAAAATTTCTCATGTTGTATTTCTTGTCATGACCACATAAACCACTATTTATAATTTGCTGCTCTTATATTATAAATAAATGGGAGATTTGAAATAACTTAGGTTTGCTATTATTTTTCCCATTTTTTGATTTTTTCTATTCAATCGAGCCTTAGACTTTGTTGCTGACAGATTTAAACATTGTGTATCAAAAAGCATTGTAAAAGCAACCTTTGTTGTCACTTTGTATGCATAGTTGGTAATGTGTACATAGTTGTACACATGTTGATTAAATGTGTACATGATTGTACACACGTTGTCTACTTGTACACATGTTTGTACACATGTTGTCTCTTTAGATATTGAATTGGTAATGTGTACATAGTTGTACACATGTTGATTCTAAATGTGTACATGATTGTACACATGTTGTCTTTAATGTGCACATTTGTACACCCTATTAGTTGACGTGCACATAGTTGTACACATGTTGATCATTAATGTGCACATAGTGGTACACCTGTTAGTTGACGTGTATGGATTTGTACACCTATAAATCGTTAATGTGCACATAGTTCTGCACATCTTGATGGTTAGTATGCACATAATTGCACACCTGGTGATCATTAATGTACACATAATTATACACCTGTTGATTTCTAATGAGTGCATATATCGATTCCTGGATTCGATATTTTGTTTTGTGAACTGAATTTTTCATTGGGTGCTCTACATTTAACATGATTTTTTTATCACATTGGTTGGTATTGGTGTTTATCGTCTTGTTTTCTTTGAAATGTTACCTCCAAAAGCTTGCATTCATATCCAAGAAGGTGGTTTTAAGGGAGGAAAAAATGATGCAAATAAAAAATGATTGTTGATGCAAGGAAGGATTGTGCAAAAGTTTCTCTTACTGGTGAATGAGATGGAATGATTTAGATGTGGCACATGTGTTTGTTATGTCCTCATCTGAATGGGTTCCCACCAAAGAATTCATAGAGTAGTAACTAAGGTGTACATAATTGTACACATGTTGATTCTTAATGTGTACATAATTGTACACCTATTGTATATATTTCTCTCTATATGTGCTTGTTCTGTTTTACATGTACTTAGTTTTTGTTCGATTGTAGCTGTATTGTTGATAACTTGTGATTGTATTCTCTTTGTTTCAGGATCCTTTTGTCAATGGAGAGAAAGTCCCAGCCGTTAATTTGAATTTGGCGCCAAAGTTTTACCACCTCGAGATGGAGTTCCAGAGAACTTGGCTCATGTCAGAAACTACATGAAGGTTTGCAAAAAGCTTGTTACATATACTTAATGACCATCATTAGTTTTGTTTGCATAAAACTACTTGAAGAATTGCTAAAAGCTTGTTTTTCTTAAATACACATACCATATGCCCATCATCCATTTTATTTGTATATCGAAGAATTGTCTTTTATCACTTAGCAAGACTCTAGGCTGTTCCGATTCAACCAATTAAATTCTCCTGTTTGGTGGTTTCATTTTTATTTTCATTTACACGTGTTGACTATTAAAGTGTACATAGTTGTACACATGTTATTCATTTTGAAGTCTAAGAAATTAGGGAAAGCACTAATGTGTACATAGTTGTACACATATATTATGTTATTTAGGTGTGCATATTAGTCCAAATGTTGATTATTTAGGTGTAAATAGTTTTACACTTGTAGGACTATATTTATGTATACAAACCAAAAATTAGAGAAAACACTAATTGTCATGTGTTGGATTTTCTATAGATGTGTACAAAGTTGTACACTATTGTGTTATCTCAGTAATATGTGCATTTTTGTGGTATAAATGTTGGATTTTTATACCACAAAACATCAAAAGTTATTGCATCTCTTTCTTATACCATCAAAAGTTGTCCTCTCATTAGAAATTTAGATCCTTGTAACATCTCTTAGGCAAAGATAATGTACATTCTAGGATATTTGTTGCAGCCTTCAAGTTCCATTTTTCAATAGTTTTATTAAAATAATCTCTGCAGAATTGAATAGATTTAAGCTCATACTTGTAAGTTAGTATAATCATTTTTATGAGATGTAGCCCTGTAAGAACTGGATGGTTTATCAATGTGTTACCCGGTATTCGTGCTATCAGTGATTACTCAATTATATAGGCCTAGATGAAAAATAACTTAGAAACTGGTGCTACAGCGGTAGTTTAGCTTACGAGTCACCAATATCTAGCTCCCACTGTATAATTATTTTGTTGTTTTATTAGATTCCTTGTCAGTTAAAAACTTTACGAAAGAATAGTTTGATCTCTGTGCTGACAACTTTTTCCTCTTCGTCATTGTATGTATAGATGAACAATATAAATACATCATTTCCATGTCTTGCATATCAACAAGATGCTTTCATGTGCTGGAGCTGACAAGCTTCAAACTGGTATGAGAGGAGCGTTCGGTAAACCCTTGGGAATGGATCACCTAGCTAACTTGTTATCGTATGAGATTCAGTCAGTCTACTTTGCTATGTTGGTGTACAAACTGGTGCACCTTGTTTTGTCTTTCGATTTTTTGGATTTTTGTTGACATGTACATGTGTGTACGCCAATGTAAACTAAGATTTTTTTAAAATGAAAATTATATAGTCATAAGGGTACTCTTTTTGTAGCTCTCGGAAAGAGCTTTCCGAATATATAAAGTTTGTGAATTTTGGACATACGGTTCGAAAGATAAATTGTTTTTAATTATTTTTTATATTATTTGAAATTGCTGACATCATTGTGAGTCACTTTGGACTAAACTGTAAATATTTGGACTAAATTGTAAATCAGGAAGGCTATTTGTGTACTTTCAATGAAAATGGACTAATTTGTACCTAGTTGAATGGGTCAGGACTAACTAGTATATTTTGATGGGGTTTTGGACTAAACCGTTTTTTCCCCTAGCAAAATTCATTGTTATGATCCAAAAGATTCGTCTGCCCCGAGTGGGTGTTGGAAAGTGTATATTCCAAGCAATCCCTCACAAGAATACCTTAGTTTCATTAAAAGTATTAGGAGAAAAGATACAAACAATGGAACCTTGTGAAAAACATGTTTAGGTGAGCGATGTTAAACCTAAGATAAACTAAACGAACAATGAGAACGAAGTATGAGATCTCTAGGTAAGTGCAATAATAACAACCTTCATTGTAATTATAAGCATTTTGAATCTAATTAATAGACAACATGCGCTGATATTATATCATGTATGACTTACTCTTATAGCTTTTACGTTGCCATGTTTATTGCATTTTGTGATTTAACTTTATTAGTCTTAATCGAAATGTAATGCTAGCTTTTATAAACTTATTTTCTTGTATCAAATATTTTTAAAACAAAGTCCGAGTAGTATGTGAAGGAAATATTGGTGGAAACGGAGTGCTTTTTCGGAATCTAGACTCCTAGCCTCTAAGAAATCTATCGATTCTTAGTTCTAAAGTGTGAACTAAGAATCAAATTTTTATTAGTTGTCATATAGACTGCAATTGTTTAGGATTTATTTAGCAAAAGTAATGCGGCGAGGATCGAATGCATCGAGCATACATATACACAGCGGACATATAGACTGCCAATTGTTTCGTTATGCTATTTGAGTATTTGATAACGGGCACCTTTTTTCTTCGAATTGTTCACTAGTGTACTTAGTGGCTTATTAAGTGTCCATTAATTGATCACTTATTAAATTTGATACCCTTCTCTATCTCACGCTGTCTGACTTTATTTTAGTTTGACTTTGTCTTGCTTTCTTATGGTACATTCATTGATGTTCGATCGGTAGTTGATTGTTATGAATACTTAATCGATTTTGCTTACAAGGGAAAAAGTGTCACACTTCATATGCAGGAAAAGGTAGGGCTTTGTTTAGTGATGCTTAGGCACTTCACTATTTAATTACGTGCATCATTTTGACCTGATACGAGCAATCCATTAGCACTAGATGTTGTTTATGGTGTCTCGAGTCCCATCGATCTTCATCATAGTTCTGGATTTCCGAGACAAAAGGCGTTGATTTCTCTGAGAGGTTCAATTATAATAGCTAGTGCTTTCTAGTGGTTTTAACCTACTATAGAGGAAATTATGAGACTGGAATCTATGGTGTGCATTACCTATTTTGCGTAATAGGGTCAAATTGTTGCTTCAATGTGAGATCTTGAATACTTATTTGGGGTTTATCAAGGTATCTGTCATTTAATCTAAACTAATTGTTGCGAGATATGATTTTGGATTTTTGTGTTTGATCTTTCTCGATATGTTTTTTTTGGTTTTTGTGTGTTTGATCATTCGCTTTTGTTGTAAATGGTATAAGCTTAGTTCTCGAAATATACTTAGCTCCAGAGTTTCATAGACTACATACATTACAGATATCGAGTCATGGGAGATTAGCCTAATTATGCATATCTTATAAATTCAGATTGGAAGAAAAAAAATAGTTTTCGATACATGGCAAAAGAGGAAAAAGAACTAAACAGAGCGCGCAAACCGTAAGAAAAATTGACTTTTGCCACTCAACTTTGAGGGAAGTCCTATATTTTCCCTGGGAAACCTTTTTGGGACAACCTTGAAGGCTATGAATGGCAATCAACCATCTCACATGTTAGAATTAGGGAATCTAAAATCTGTGAGTTTGAGATTTGCCGCTTCTTGAATACTGTTCACCGATGAAAAATGGTGCTTGGTTTAGAGAGTGATTTTAATTATCTTGGCACACTTGCTCATTATGAGAAACAATGCAAGATGCAGCTATCATATCAAGGATAAGCGTATTAACTAGTGTGTTGTCTATTAAGAAAGCACAAACCAGAAAATTACTAAAAATCCATTTTAACTAGTGTGTTGTTTATTAAGATTTGAAAGACGTAGTGCATGACAAATATCGAAAGAATGTTATGCTATACCTAAGGAAATCTTTAAACTTCTCTCATGGGACCTTTCTGGAACAGCCTGGTTGTAGGTCCTGACTCCCGAGCGTTCATTTCCAAGCCTGGAAAGCTGCATAATCCCCCATGTGTTTCCTATCATTCGTACTCCATCGCCAAACGATCAATAGTGGGTAAATTTAATGTCCCATCCCTTTGCAGATTTTGGCACATGATCATCTTTGAAATACATTTATGGCTATACTTAATTTTATGTCGAAAACATCTTTGTCGCCTTTTGTTGATCGTAAGAACTCATGTAACCTAATTTGTTTAGTATCTTCTTTACCTCATCGATACCTTCTCTTGTATCTTCACTTTGACTTCGATCAATCCTTCTATTTTCTATATTTCTGCCGCATTGTTAGTTATTGAAGACTAATTAATTATTTCCTAAAGTTAGCGAGTGGTTATTTAGGAAGGGTTTCCCTAAACCGGATAGAATTCTTGGTGGACAAGTTTGTAACCTATATAAATAGGTAGTTAGGCCTTGTAGAATTATGTACGTTGTGTAGAAAATTGATTAAGATACGGTTAGAGATTTCTTGTATAGATTTTAGGGCTAAGGCTAGGGTTTTCGTTGTGAGCATATTGGTGAGGAACAAGAGACAAGGTTATCGCCTCGGGTAATTGTTGCGGTGTAACCAAAGGGTTTGATGGTATTCAAGCACGACATTGTAATCGTTTTTCTTCATAGTGGATTTGAGTTGGTGCGGCTCAAGTGGACGTAGACAATATATAGACATTGTATGTATTGGTCGAACCACTATAAATCTTGTGTCTTGTGAGTTGATTTATTTTTCTCGTATTATTATAGTTGCTTGTGCTTGGTTTACTTATTATTCATCATAATATCTCAAGATCCGTTATTCCGTGGTTGTCAGTGATTCCATAAGAAAATTGGACAACGGTATTTGAGCTTTAGTTAAGCTCGAGGGTTGTTCTTAGCATAGGTTTATCGATATTACGATTGAGTGGGAGTTATGAGAAAGACCTTGATGATCCATTGGGTGGAGTTGCGAAAAAGGGAGCACGCAAAGACGATGAATGGACAACTCTTGATCGGAAGTGTGTATCCGTGATCCGTAGATTTCTAACGGAGGAAGTCTACAATAACGCATAAAGAGGAAACTAGTGCATGAAGAATCTTATGGATAAACTTGAAAAGTTGTATCAAAAGTCATCAGCCTCGGGAAGATTATGTTGTGTGAACAATTATTTAATCAAGATGCAAGAAGGCGGACGATTTTAGCGAGATCTTGGGAAGTTTAAATCGATTATTTCTCAGCTTTTAAAGTTAGTATTACTTTTGATGATGAAGTTCAAGCTTTTACGGTTGTTGTCGTCACTAAAGAGTTGGGAGACTGCAAGGAAAACCGATAGCAATTCCCGTAGGGAGCGAAAGTTAAAGCTTGATGATGTGCAACAAAGGTTAATTGTCAAGAGGAGAGAAGAATAAGAACAAGGTTATGTTTCTAGTTCTTCAAGCTCGGACTTAAGTATGCATGAAGAAGATAGAGGCAGGAGTTCAAATCGGAACAACAACAACAAATCTAGATGGAAGTCTACAGGAAAGTCTAGTGGGAGATCTCAATCCCGTCCTAGAGGTGTTGTTGAGTGTTGGGCGTGTAAGAAAGTAGGACACTACAAGCGCGATATTCCGGAAAACAAAGGTGCTAATAATGGTGGAAACAAAGGTAATCAAGAAGAGGTCAACTTAGTTGCGGCTTCACGGAACTTGAAGGTACTTGTTGATAACAAGAAGGTGATTACTTAAGGTTTTCTACTACTCTCCTAAGGACAAAGTGTGATGAGTCTTGGATTATGACTCGGGAACTTCTTTTCCATGCGACAGGTGATAAGAGTATTATGATCTCTTATAAGGAAGGATATTATGGCCAAGTATTCTTAGGTGACAGTAAAGCATGCGACATCATTGGTTTGGGTGATGTGATCTTGAAAGTCAATGGTTCGACATGGAAATTGAAGGATGTACGACATGTTCCAAATTTGAAGAAGAACTTGGTGTCTGTAAGCCAAGTTTGTGATGATGATTGTGAAGTTGTGTTAACGAAACACAATTGGAAAGTGAAGAAAGGAGCTATGGTATTAGCTCGAGAGTTAGAGCCGGTTTTTCTATCACAGGACTTCGGATGGATCTATTTTAGTAGTGGCTAGTAGTAGTGAAGACACTAACTTATGGCATAGAAGATTAGGTCACATGAAGATTCTATGTTCGGGAGGATATCTACCTAAGGTGAAGTCTGTTGATATGAGTTTTTGTGAAGACGTGTTCTTGGAAAGCAAAAAACGGGTTGGTTTCTAAACAGAGGAGGAAGAGACTTGAGGCGCAAAACTTGATTTGATTCACACGGATGTATGGGGACCAATTGATGTTGCATCTCATAGCGGATTCCAATATTATGTCACCTTTATTGATGATCACTCAAGGAAGGTGTGGCTTTACTTCATGAAGAATAAGTTCGAGGTGTATGAAGTGTTTAAGAAGTGAAAAGCTTTGGTTGAAAAACCGTCCGAATTTGAAGTGTCTAAGGTCGGACAACGGTGGTGAGTATGACAAAAAAATATTCTTACAGTTATGTGCTACAAATGGAATTCGTTTGGAGAGGACAGTTCCAAGGACGCCACAGGAGAATGGAGTAGCAGAACGTATGAATTGGACGTTGAATGCACGTGCTAGGTGCATGAGGTTGCAGTATGGTTTGCCCGAGACCTTCTGGGCACATGCAACAGAGACGGATGCTTATCTAATTAATAGGACACCTAGTAGTCCATTAGATATGAAGATACCGGAGGAGGTTTGGACCGGAAAAAAGGTAAATATTTCATATTTGAAAGTTTTTGGTTGTGTTGGTTATGTTCATCTTAGTCCCGGTGAGAGGTCTAAGATAGGTGCTCAAGCAAAGAAGTGTATATTCCTTGGTTACGGAATTGACGCTTTTGGGTATAAACTTTGGGACTATGAGGGTGTTTATGGGTAAAAATCGTTTCTGCCGATTTCGGTAAATTCGGTTGGTGAGTGATAAACTGGTTCAAACCCTAAACAAATGTCTTTGCGTGAGCACTTTATAGATTCGAGAGATCAACTGTACAAGTCCGCTAAACCAAGAAATGGTCGTTCCGGACTTTGCTTGATCACAAAGTGGAGGAGAAGGGTTGATTTGGGGAGGAAGCAAAGAAAGGTGTTGAGGCGAATACCTCGGGAGAGTAGTATCTCGACTTGTATCGAGAAGTGAAAGCTTGGGAGCTTGCAAGAGATGGAAGCTTTTGGGAGAGCTTGCAAAGTTTCCTTTCTCGAGAGTGTAGTATTTTTCTCCCGACGGAACTTGTTGTCTGGTGGAAATAGGTAAGACCTATTTATACAAGTCGAGATTGAAACGTACCACGGCCTCATGAAGGAAGAGAGTAAAGGGTGAAATAATGGGAGGAGGTGGTAACCGCATGGTTTAATGGGTGAAAACGTTTTTCACCATTATTTCCTCTTTATTTGACCGCTTTATTCCTTTTCACGCTTTCTTAATGTGAGCGTAGTGTACTGCAGCTGCATCTTGTGACCGGCAAACCAAAACCCTAAAGAAGCATCCCCAAGTTTGTGTTGATGTCTTGAGTGTTGGTTGCATCTTGAGTGCAAGTGGCGGCTTGCTAGTGGCGCGTGTGGCATGTGCCAATGGCATGTGCGGAATGCCTTGGTGGTAGTTTGCACGGTTTGCAAGTTGAGCTACCAGCGTGTGTGTTTGGCATGTCTTGTGGCATGTGCGAATGCCTTGGTGGTAGGTTGCATGGTTTGCAAGTTAGGCTACCGGCGTGTGTTTGGCATGTGCCAATGGCATGTGTGGAATGCCTTGGTGGTAGGTTGCACGTCTTTGCGAGTTAGGCTACCAGCGTGTGTGTTTGGCATGTGCCATTGGCATGTGCCAATAGGGCGTGACCTTGATAGGGAAACTAGCTATGCGAGCATGTTGGCATGTGCCAATGGCATGCGTGGCCATGTTGACCTATTTTGCTAGGAAACTAGCTAGCGAGCATGTTGGCATGTGCCAATGGCATGCATGGCCGTTAGGGCGTGATTTCTCTGGGGAAACTAGCTTGTTGGCATATGCCAATGGCATGCATGGTCATGGCCAGCCTGACCATGATAAGGAAACTAGCTAGCGAGCATGTTGGCTGTGCCAATGGCATGCGTGGCCGTTAGGGCCGTGGCATTTTGCTAGGGAAACTATGAGCATGTTAGCATGTGCTTGAGCTGCATGGCCGTTAGGGCGTGACCTTGATAGGAAACTAGGCTTGCGGCATGTTGGCATGTGCCAACGGCATCGTGCGGCCATGTTGACCTGGTTACAAGTCTTGCCAAACCTAGGCGCTATGTTGGCGTGGGCCCAAGGCATAGCGGATTGGAATTTGGCGTTGTTGCCCATGGTGACCTGGTTGGTGCGGCTTGAAATATGGCTTTGCGGCATGTGTTGGCATGTGCCAATGGCACATGCGACCATGTTGACCCTGTTGCAAGTCTTGCAAACCTAGGGCGCTATGTTTGGCGTGGGGGCACAAGGCATAGCAGCTTAGAAATATGCTGCGACGTGTTGGCATGTGCCAATGGCACGATTTGACCATGTTGACCTAGTTGCAAGTCTTGCAAGCCTAGTGGCGCTATGTTTGGCGTGGGCCCAAGCATAGCGGCTTAGAATATGGCTTGTGGCATGTGTTGGCATGTGCCAATGGCACGTGCAGCCATGTTGACCTGGTTGCAAGTCTTGCAAGCCTAGGGCGCTATGTTTGGCGTGGGCCCAAGGCATAGCGGCTTGTAAATATGGCTTGCGACACGTGTTGGCATGTGCCAATGGCACGTCGGCCATGTTGACCTAGTTGCAAGTCTTGCAAGCCTAGGGCGCTATGTTTGGCGTGGGCCAAAGGCATAGCGGCTTGGAAAGTATGGCTTGCGACATGTCGTGTTGGCATGTGCCAATGGCACGTGTGACCATGTTGACCTAGTTGCAAGTCTTGCAAGCCTGAAGGCGCTATGTTTGGCGTGGGCCCAAGGCATAGCGGCTTAGAAATAGGCTTGCGGCACGTGTTGGCATGTGCCAACGGCACGCAGGGCCATGTTGACCTAGTTGCAAGTCTTGCAAGCCTAGGTTATATTTAGGCGTGGGCCAAAGGCATAGCGGCTTAGAAATATGGCTTGCGACACGTGTTGGCATGTGCCAATGGCACGTGCGGCCATGTTGACCTAGTTGCAAGTCTTGCAAACCTAGGCGCTATGTTTGGCGTGGGCCAAAGGCATAGCGGCTTGGAAATATGGCTTGCGACACGTGTTGGCATGTGCCAATGGGACGTGCGGCCATGTTGACCTAGTTGCAAGTCTTGCAAACCTAGGGCGCTATATTTGGCGTGGGCCAAAGGCATAGCGGCTTGGAAATATGGCTTGCGACACGTGTTGGCATGTGCCAATGGCACGTGCAGCCATGTTGACCTAGTTGCAAGTCTTGCAAACCTAGGGCGCTATATTTGGCGTGGGCCAAAGGCATAGCGACTTGGAAATTTGGCATTGTTGCCATGGTGCGCGGGTGCGGCTTGTTTGGCATTGTTGCCCTAGTGCGCCGGTGTGCGGCTTGGTTTTGGCATTGTTGCCATGGTGCGGATATGCGGCTTGGTTTGGCATTGTTGCCATGGTCGCGATATGCGGCTTGGTTTGGCATTGTTGCCATGGTCACGTGATATGCGGCTTGGTTTAGCATTGTTGCCATGGTCGCGATATCGCAGCTTGGTTTAGCATTGTTGCCATGGTGCATAATATCGGCTTGGTTTGGCATTGTTGCCATGGTGCGCGGTATGCGGCTTGGTTTGGCATTGTTGCCATGGTGCGCGATATCGACTTGGTTTTGGAATTAGGTTACGGTTGAAAAACCTAATGCTGGTATTTTGAAAAATACCCCCTATTGATTATTTACACTGAGTTAAATGCTCTTAGTTAATGTGTTGCGGGTAACACTAGGTCATGGGGTTTCTGATTTTACCCTTTGTTTAAAAACCACCATCAACATTAAGTCCCCGCTTGCTCGGAGCATGGGCTTTGTTGCGAGGTAAGCATAAGATGGTGACAAACTATCAACAACAAACCGTAAAAGAGAATTAAGGAGGCTCGTCTGACCTTTTATAAATAGGATTTGGAATCCTTGCCTCTGGCAGTTTTGCACAAATCGGGAGGTCAGGCACAATTGAGGGGCCGGTGCAACTTGGGTGACGTTGGGAAGTTGGCGTGAGTTGGGAAACCGAGCGTGCTAGTCAAAGTGGGACCAGGCGCAATGTGGAAGCCATGCGTGCTTGCAGGCGTGACTTGGCGGTCATAGGGAAGTTGGCCGTGCTAAAGCAGTGGGACCGGCGCAAGGTAGAAGGGCGTGCTGACTTGGCTGGTGGGACCGGCGCAAGGTAGGAAGGACCGCGTGCTTCTTTGGCGTGACTTAGGAATTGGGAAGTTGAGTTGGGAAAGCGGGCGTGCTAGTGGTGGGACCGGCGCAAGGTGGGAAAGGCTGTTGCGTGCTAGGAGGCGAGACAGTGTAAACAAGGAGGGAGTAGGTGTTTCTACGAATAGCAAAGTTTCCTTGTTTTGCCTTCCTTCACGCGCCGGCTTCGATCGGGGCATTGTCCATGCTAAAATGCAGAATCGTTATGTTCCTCATTACTTCCTTTCCTTTTTAAGGTTACGTATTCATACCCAACGTAATTGCATCATCTCCTTGTTTGAGAAAGGGTTCTTCTTGTTGAGTTTCTCTCTTTGTCATGTCGCATGAGACGAACCATCTTCTAACCAGCCGAGTTCTCCGGTGAAGGCGCGAGGTCGACTGCGGCGGGCAGAGCATCCCAACAAAGGTTATTCGGGTTAAGAAAATCATACCGGTGTGTTTTTTCTTCTTTGGTGGACCGACGTACGCTTTACCGCTTGTTTGATGAATGGAAAATTTTCCTTTGTGCGAGAGATATCCTTGTTGGTTTTCTGCTCCCCTTCAAATCAACGTTGACTTTGGAGAACGCTGATTTAGGGCTCTCTTGTCATGAATACCCCTATGCGAGTTCAGTCGTTTGGGACTTGTATGAGGTGTCTCTCCTCCAATTATCGGAATGTTAGCGGTTTCTCGATGCGGAAAGAATTCGTGGTCCTTTATACGAGGATATGGAAGACATGCGGCCATATCGCTACCCGAGAGCCTTGATGAAGTGATGTTCGTCGCCTTGGTTTCCGTAGTGAAACTGTCTTTTGACAATGATTGCTTTGAGATAGAGAATACGTCCCATCCGTGCCGCTGCAGAGCTAGCCATTCAAAGGTGGGAGAACATAGCGTCCACTGCGAATCCTTGGAGTTTAATATCGGTGGTTGCGGCATCGTCTCAATATTGTGAAAGTCGGCGAGCCGGTATTCTTGCTGGTGTGATTCACGCCCACAGAAACCATCTTTGGAAGAGGAGAAAGCTTTGGCCTTGGAGTCTCGAGGATTGAAGATTTAACTTCGAGACTTGAAGAGTAGGAATTTTGATGTAGCATGTTGCGAAGTGATTAGGCGTAGTATGTCTTAAGCCACTTTCCGTTGATGACCGGCTCTAGCTTTCCCCATCTTCTTTGATAATCTTGTAGTAACCCACCGTCATACGCTTTAGTGATTATGTACGGCCCTTCCCATTTGGGAGAAAACTTTGGTGCCGATGCATCTTCTTTGGATGTGACAGGATGCTCGAAATTACATGATGACATATTCTGATAGTGCGGGCTTGGGATCCTCCGCGGCCTCGTAAAGTGTTGAAGGCGTCTTCTGACGGAGAGGTGATGATATTCTTGCGCTGCACCCTTGAATAGTAGAGGACCTTGTTGTGGGTAAGGATTTTTGGTAGGTTGTGTCTTGGAGCTTTGAAAGTGAAGGGATCCCATGTACATCTTCCGTCCTCAAGTATGGTTTACGTGTTTCCCTCTTTGTAGTAATTGCTGCTGAAGCTCTGGCTGGTATCAACGAATGAGGGCAAAAGTTCTTGGTAGGAGATGTAATCGGGAGAAACTATATTGTCGTGGTAACAAAGTAGATTGGCGATGTTCTATGGGCTTCCGTGGAAGTAAAAGGATTGGCTGGATGCGTAGCGACAAAGCTGTCCATGATCACGAGTTTTGTGAGATGGATTAAAAGGTGTCCATGACTACGAAGATTGGCTGGCTGTGACTATGTTCCTTGATATGAGGAGTGTGGCGGCATGACCCTTTGCGAGGAAGGAGTGGCGTTGGCGAGCGATTGAAGCAAAGCATTGTCGGAGAATGTTGATGTGTAGCTACTTACGGAGAGAACGTTGATGCGAGAGCTACTTACGGAAGAACGTTGAAATGACATCTTGCAACTCTCGAGAGCCTTGACGGCTACCATTTTGAAGTCGGAGGCTGCGTCACATTCTGTCAAACTCGACATCCCTCAAGAGAAGCAGAGGTTAGAGTCCCAGATTACATCTATCGATCGTGCTTTCTAGGAGAGGTTGGGGTTTGGGAACGGCTTTCCACAAAGATGGAAACGCTGCTTTCCGATGCAAAGCGGTGCGGTGAGGGTGAAAATATTTCTTGACGCTACGCCTTGGAGAAATATAGAATCTCACATAAGCTGTTTCATCATAGACTGCGACTTTGTGGTCGAAGTTTCCATTGTGCGGAAGAAGTTTCTCCGTGAACTCGGAGAGTTGTTGATTTCCTTGCTTTCGATTTTGGAGAAGTCTTTCCCGATCTTCCCGTGTGACGAAATTGGTTGCTTATCCCCTTCTCAAGGCGTTCAAGAGCGACGAGCCTCTTCATTTATAAACGCGCGTCCTGCTGAAGTATCTTTTGTCTTCATCAAATCAAAGTGCTAAAAGGAGGTCGGCTTCTTCCTGGGATCTTCCGGTGTCTTGCCCTGATGGTGGAGTAGCGTCTCACCGTGACGGTTGGAGCTTCCATGCTTGAAGAACCGTTGGGGTGGCGGAAGTGGCTCACAGTTACGGTGATCGTAAGTGTATCGTGCCGAGATGACACGGTTTGATCACGAAGTGCTGACCATGGCCCACTGTTTTCAAAGGGCGAGGATGGTCTTTGGAAGGGCGCAAGATGTTAGCGCTGGAAGTATGCTGCTGCTATCACAAAGTGTGTGCTACACGGGGCATGCGCGTGCGGTATGTGTGCAGGCATGCGCGTCACGGCAAGCGTGTAAGCATGCAAGCGCATCCATCCGGCAAGGCATCATAAGCGCATCTGGGGAACGTGATCTGGTAGGCGCTTGGATCATCTTGGAATGGTGCGACTTAGCTTGGGAGCCAGTTAGGCATGGACGCTTGGATTTGGTATGGTGTGGACCATTGGCTTCTTCCCATACGTAGCTCAAGCAAAATCCTTTCCTTATTCAAATTCCAAAAGGTGTTATGCTTATGAAATGGGTTGGATCCCCTTTTTACCTCGTAGCTTTGTTATCACGTCATGGTGTTAGCGGTAGCGTGGTAGTGGTAAAGTGGGCAAGCATATTCCAGCTATGTACTCCAGCGTTTCTCTTTCAATTTGTTTTATTGTTTTCTTGTCTTTGGTGTAAACTGTAGCCATAGGTATACCTTTCATAAACTTGTGGAAATACTTCATCATAAATAATTCTTCAAATGTCACTTGTAGTAACGTCACTAATAGTGACGGTGTAATTATTATTGTGCAAAGTAGGTATGTACGGGTAGGTGAAAAAAAAAAATTTTGAAAGGCAAACAAAGCGCTGGTTTATGGTTTTTGTCTTCTGGATTTCTTGGGTTGATAGATAAATGTTAGCTTTTGAGGATATTGGATTATTTAAGGGATGAATGGTTTTGATAATATAACTCGATTATGTTTTGGGAAAGGAATATTGCTTTTATGAAAGTGTGTGCTAGCAATAGGCACAAAAACGCAATAGTATGGCGGTTTTATTAAGAACCTAAAAGCAGATCGTATATCTTGCCCAATCTAAATTTACTCACTTGCAAACACGCCCCTCTCAAGTAAAAGGCGGCTTTCTTGGTAGCAATGGCATTCTTTGGTCAATTAGTCCCCAATTCTTTGGTAGCGTCTTCAACAAGTCCCCGTTTTCTCATGTAGTTTTTGCAAGCGATAACCGGGTTGTCTGCGATTGAGTCGGATCGAGTCGCAAGTCCCCAATCGGGTAGCATCTTCAACGAGTCCCAGGTTTTCGTGTAGTTTTATAATCGGGTAACCGGGTCGTCCCGTAGTTGAGTCGGATCGAGTCACCTTCCCCTACCATCTTGACATCCTGGGTCGAAGAAACGAGATCGACATTACGACATTGTAGCCGATAGATCAATCCTCCCGCTGTGGTCGCCAATTGTTTATGGGTAAAAATCGTTTACGTGCGATTTCGGTAAATCGGTTGGTGGAGTGAGAAAGCAAAGGTTCAAACCCTAAACAAATGTGTTGCACGTGAGCACTTTATAGATTTGAGAGATCAATGCCTAAACAAATGTCCGGCTAAACCAAGAAATGGCTGGTTCCAGACTTAATTCGGTCACAAAGTGGAGGAGAAGGGTTGATTTGGGGAGGGAAGCAAAGAAAGGTGTTGAGGCTGAGGGAGAGTAGTATCTCGACTTGTATCGAAAGTGAAAGCTTGGAAGCTTGCAAGAGATGAAAGCTTTTGGGAGAGCTTGCAAAGTTGCCTTTCTCGAGAGTGTAGTATTTTCTCTGACCAGAGACTTGTTGTGCGGTGGAAATAGGTAAGACCTATTTATACAAGTCGAGATTGAAACGTACCCTGGCCTCATGAAGGAAGAGAGTAAATGGTGAAAAAATGGGAGGAGGTGGTAACCGCATGGTTTAATGGGTGAAAAATGTTTTCACCATTATTTCCTCTTTTATTTGACCGCTTTATTCCTTTTCACTTTCTTAATGTGAGCGTAGTGTACGCTGCATGGTGTGACCGCCAAACCAAAACCCTAAAGAAGCAACCCCCGTTTGTGTTGATGTCTCGAGTGGTGGTTGCATCTTGAGTGCAAGTGGCGCCCGCTAGTGGCGCGTGTGGCATGTGCCAATGGCATGTGCGGAATGCCTTGGTGGTAGGTTGCATGGTTTTGCAAGTTGGGTTACCGGCGTGTGTGTTTGGCATGTGCCGATGGCATGTGCGGAATGCCTTGGTGGTAGGTTGCCGCGGTTTGCAAGTTAGGCTACCAGCGTGTGTGTTTGGCATGTGCCATGGCATGTGCAGAACGCCTTGGTGGTAGGTTGCACGGTTTTGCAAGTTAGGCTACCGGCGTGTGTGTTTGGCATGTTCCAATGGCATGCGTGGGCCATTAGGGCCGTGACCTTGATAGGGAAACTAGCTAGAGAGCATGTTAGCATGTGCCAATTGCGTGGCAAGTTAGGGCCGATTTTGATAGAAACTAGCTAGCGAGCATGTTGGCATGTGCCAATGGCATGCATGGGCCGTTAGGGCCGTGATTTGCTAGGAAACTAGCTGCGAGCATGTTGGCATGTGCCAATGGCATGCATGGCCTTTAGGCCGTGACCTTGATAGGGGAAACTAGCTGGAGCATGTTGGCATGTGCCAATGGCATGCGTGCGTTAGAGCGTGATTTTAGGGAAACTAGCTAGCGAGCATGTTGGCTTTGTGCCAATGCCCATGGCCGTTAGAGCCGTGACCTTGATAGGAAACTAGCTAGCGAGCATGTTGGCATGTGCCAATGGCATGTGTCGGCCATGTTGACCTAGTTGCAAGTCTTGCAAACCTGGGCGCTATGTTGGGCGTGGGCCAAGGCATAAAGGCCTTTGAATTTGGCGTTGTTGCCATGGCAGCGCGAGGAAATATGGCTTGCGGCACGTGTTGGCATGTGCCAATGGCACATGCGGCCATGTTGACCTAGTTGCAAGTCTTGCAAACCTAGGGCGCTATGTTTGGCGTGGGCCAAAGGCATAGCGGCTTACAAATATGGCTTGCGACACGTGTTGGCATGTGCCAATGGCACGTGCGGCCATGTTGACCTAGTTGCAAGTCTTGCAAGCCTAGGGGCGCTATGTTTGGCGTGGGCCCAAGGCATAGCGGCTTAGAAATATGGCTTGCGGCACGTGTTGGCATGTGCCAATGGCACGTGCGGCCATGTTGACCTAGTTGCAAGTCTTGCAAGCCTAGGGCGCTATGTTGGGCGTGGGCCAAAGGCATAGCGCTTAGAAATATGGCTTGCGGCACGTGTTGGCATGTGCCAATGGCACGTGCGGCCATGTTGACCTAGTTGCAAGTCTTGCAAGCCTAGGCGCTATGTTGAGCGTGGGCCAAAGGCATAGCGGCTTAGAAGTATGGCTTGCGACACGTGTTGGCATGTGCCAATGGCACGTGCGGCCATGTTGACCTAGTTGCAAGTCTTGCAAGCCTAGGGCGCTATGTTTGGCGTGGGCCCAAGGCATAGCGGCTTAGAAATATGGCTTGCGACACGTGTTGGCATGTGCCAATGGCACGTCTTGCCATGTTGACCTAGTTGCAAGTCTTGCAAACCTAGGCGCTATGTTTTGCGTGGGCCCAAGGCATAGCGGCTTAAATATGGCTTACATACGTGTTGGCATGTGCCAATGGCACGTCGGCCATGTTGACCCTGGTTGCAAGTCTTGCAAGCCTAGGCGCTATGTTTGGCATTGGCCAAAGGCATAGCGCTGAAGTATGGCTTGCGGCACGTGTTGGCATGTGCCAATGGCACGTGCGGCCATGTTTACCTAATTGCAAGTCTTGCAAGCCTAGAGGCGCTATGTTTGGCGTGGGCCAAAGGCATAGCGGCTTGGAAATATGGCTTGCGACACGTGTTGGCATGTGCCAATGGCACGTGTAACCATGTCTGACCTAGTTGCAAGTCTTGCAAACCTACGCGCTATGTTTCACATGGGCCAAAGGCATAGCGGCTTGAAATATGGCTGCGACACGTGTTGGCATGTGCCAATGGCACGCTCGGCCATGTTGACCTAGTTGCAAGTCTTACAAGCCTAGGCGCTATGTTTGGTGTGGGCCCAAGGCATAGCGGTTTAGAAATATGGCTTGCGACGTGTTGGCATGTGCCAATGGCACGTGCAGCCATGTTGACCTGGTTGCAGTCTTGCAAGCCTAGGGCGCTATGTTTGGCGTGGGCCAAAGGCATCAGCGGCTGAAGTATGGCTTCCGCGACACGTGTTGGCATGGGCCAATGGCACGTGCGGCCATGTTGACCTAGTTGCAAGTCTTGCAAGCCTGGCGCTATGTTTAGCGTGGAGCATAGCGGCTTGAAGTATAACCGCGACACGTGTTGGCATGTGCCAATGGCACGTCGCACCATGTTGACCCTGAGTTACCGTCTTGCAAACCTGGGAACTATGTTGGGCATGGGCCAAAGGCATATAGACTTGGAAATATGGCTTCGACACGTGTTGGCATGTGCCCAATGGCACGTGCGGCCATGTTGACCTGGTTGCAAGTCTTGCAAGCCTAGGGCGCTATGTTTGGCGTGGGCCAAAGGCATGGCGGCCCCATTAAGGCCTCTGCGACACGTGTTGGCATGTGCCAATGGCACGTGCGGCCATGTTGACCTAGTTGCAAGTCTTGCAAGCCTAGGGCGCTATGTTTGGCGATGGGCCAAAGGCATAGCGGCTTGGAAGTATGGCTTGCGACACGTGTTGGCATGTGCCAATGGCACGCAAGGCCATGTCGACCCGGTTACCGTCTTGCAAATCCTACGGAGCTATGTTGTTGGGCATGGGCCAAAGGCATAGCGGCTTGAAAATATGGTCATGCGACACGTGTTGGCATGTGCCAATGGCACGCGCGGCCATGTCGACCTACTTGCAAGTCTTGCAAGCCTTTGGCGCTATGTTTGGCGTGGGGCCCAGGTATAGCGTGTGGTTTAGAATATGGCTTGCGGCACGTGTTGGCATGTGCCAATGGCGCGTGCGGCCATGTTGACCTAGTTGCAAGTCTTGCAAGCCTAGGGCGCTATGTTTGGCGTGGGCCAAGGCATACGGCTTGGAAGTATGGCTTGTGCACGGTTGGCATGGGCCAGTGGCACGTGCGGCCATGTCGACCTAGTTGCAAGTCTTGCAAGCCTAGGCGCTATGTTTGGCGTGGGCCAAGGCATAGCGGCTTAGAAATATGGCTTATACACGTGTTGGCATGTGCCAATGGAACGTCACGGTCATGTTGACTCTAGTTGCAAGTCTTGCAAGCCTAGGGCGCTATGTTTGGCGTGGGCCCAAGGCATATGGCAGGAAATACGGTTTGCGGCCGTGTTGGCATGTGCCAATGGCATCGTGCGGCCATGTTGACCTAGTTGCAAGTCTTGCAAGCCTAGGGCGCTATGTTTGGCGTGGGCCAAAGGCATAGCGGCTTGAAGTATGGCTTGCGAGCACGTGTTCCCCAGCATGTGCCAATGGCACGTGCGGCCATGTCGACCTAGTTGCAAGTCTTACCCAAGCCTAGGGCGCTATGTTTCAGCGTGGGCCCAAAGGCATAGCGGCTTAGAAATATGGCTTGCGGCACGTGTTGGCATGTGCCAATGGCACGTAAGGCCATGTTGACCTAGTTGCAAGTCTTGCAAGCCTAGGCTATGTTTGCGTGGGCCCAAGGCATAGCGGCTTAGGAAATATGGCTTGCGGACGTGTTGGCATGTGCCAATGGCACGTGCTGACCATGTTGACTAGTTGCAAGTCTTGCAAGCCTAGGGCGCTATGTTTCCGTGGGCCAAAGGCATGGCGGCAGGAAGTATGGGTTGCGACACGTGTTGGCATGTGCCAATGGCACGTGCGGCCATGTTGACCTGGTGCAAGTCTTGCGAAGCCTAGGGCGCTATGTTTGGCGTGGGCCAAAGGCATAGCGGCTTGAAGTATGGCTTGCGCACGTGCTGGCATGTGCCAATGGCACGTGCGAAGCCATGTCGACCCGGTTGCAAGTCTTGCAATCTACGGAGCTATGTTGGGCATGGGCCAAAGGCATAATGGCTTGGAAATATGGCTTGCGACACGTGTTGGCATGTGCCAATGGCCGCGTCACGGCCATGTTGACCTAGTTGCAAGTCTTGCAAGCCTAGGCGCTATGTTTGGCGGGGCCCAAAGGCGTATGGTTAGAAATACGGTCTTGCGGCACGTGTTGGCATGTGCCAATGGCACGTGCGGCCATGTTGACCCTAGTTGCAAGTCTTGCAAGCCTAGGGCGCTATGTTTGGCGTGGGCCAAAGGCATAGCGGCTTGAAGTATGGCTTGCGACACGTGGTAGCATGGAGCCAATGGCACGTGGGCCATGTTGACCTAGTTGCAAGTCTTGCAAGGCCATGTTGACCAGGTTGCAAGTCTTGCAAACCTACGAATATGTTAGGCATGGGCCAAAGGCATGGCTTGGAAATATGGCTTGCGACACGTGTTGGCATGTGCCAATGGCACGTGCGGCCATGTTGACCTAGTTACCGTCTTGCAAACTAGGAAACTATGTTTGGCGTGGGCCAAAGGCATATTGGCTTGGAAGTATGGCTTGCGACACGTGTTGGCATGTGCCAATGGCACGTGCAGCCATGTTGACCTGGTTGCCAGAGTCTTGCAAGCCTAGGGCGCTATGTTTGGCGTGGGCCAAAGGCATAGCGGCTTGGAAGTATGGCTTGCGTGCATTAACACTTATGCCAATGGCGCGTGCGGCCATGTCGACCCGGTTGCGAGTCTTGATCCTACGGGTATGTTGGGCATGGGCCAAAGGCATAGCGGCTTGGAAATATGGCTTGCGACACGTGTTGGCATGTGCCAATGGCACGTGCGGCCGTGTTGACCTAGTTGCCAGAGTCTTGCAAGCCTAGGGGCGCTATGTTTGGCGATGGGCCCAAAGGCATAGCGGCTTGGAAGTATGAGAAGCTGCGGCTTGCGATGTTGGCATGTGCGGTAGCACGTGCTGGCCATGTTGACCCCGGTTGCAAGAATCTTGCAAGCCTAGGGCGCTATGTTTGGCGTGGGCCGAAGGCATGGCGGCTTGGAAGTATGGCTTGCGACACGCGTGTTGGCATGGGCCAATGGCGCGTGCGGCCATGTCGACCCGATTGCAAGTCTTGCAAGCCTTGAAGAGCGTTATGTTGGGCATGGGCCGAGGCATAGCGGCTTGGAATATTATGGCTTCTGCGACACGTGTTGGCATGTGCCAATGGCACGTGCTTGGCCATGTTGACCCATTTGATTGCAAGTCTCCTTGCAAGCCTACGGAGCTATGTTGGGCATTT
>JAJJWW010008660.1:0-20267 GCA_023531295.1 Papaver armeniacum | reverse complement strand
ACACATTTTAAAATCGTACTTCCGCGAAATATGCTCTAGGCAAACACCGTTCATGTGTCCGCAGTTAAGGTCCAAGGAGAAACATTTTCATATCCACTAGGTGTCAAACATGAGCTAAGGTTAGTCCCATCGGTCTTGAAGTCCAAGTAAGTCGGACATACACCTAAATCGATAATCCACTAAGTATCCACTAATGCCGAAGTTTGAACTGGACATACATGTTAGTCCACCAACAATTAAGTGCCACCAAGTTTGTGTCCACTAAGCTGGACGTCCATTTCTTCTTTGTAGTGCGACCAAATGTTTTAGTCCACCAAGTCTTGCCCGTTCCCATAAGTAAGCCAGTCATTACCCAAAGTGTCGACATTTTTGATATAAGGTTCCTTTGTTCCCAAGTCTTTCCTTCCAACTAGGATTCTAGGCTTAAATGAAATCTTTTGGAATTTGGTAATAATTTTAATAATATGAAAATAATATTTTTGAAAATGAGTAATAATATTTAGGTTTTAGAGTTCAACCGTTTGATCTTAGGCATTAAATCCTAGGGCTCTAGATGGTTGGAGGAGACTATAAATAGGGAGCTTTTTCATGAGTTTAGAGAAAAAAATTCTGAGTCACACCTAGGGAGAAAACCAAAGAAATTTTTAAGAGAATTTTAGTGGAGAAATAGGAGAAACATAGAATTCTTAGAGAAAGGTTGGTGTTGGATTGTCCTTGGATCGAGTTCGCGGAAGTACTAGCCCGGTTGATCAATCCCTGTCTAAGTAACATTGTAATCACCTATTTGCGAAAACAGGTGATACTGAAACCCTGAACTCGTTTTTTTTTTAAAACATGCGTAAGAGATAATGGTTATGCTTAAATATTAATGGAAAACGATCACTTGCTCTGTTTGGTTGTTTGAAGCATAGTTACTTTGGATGTTCTATAGCTTTGTTTAGTGATCATAACTCTGAATATAGTCTGATCTTTTTTTTAAAAAAATCACGATTACATACTAAGCTTGGTTTTGTGCTTTACGGCGTTAGTGAGTTTGTCTTATCATACGCAATATTTCTGGTAGCATTAAGAGTTGAGGTCCTCATGGTCTGCTTAGTCTCATGTTTACATCTTAGTCCTACATAGTTGTCCATCCATGTTATCGCATGTATCTTGCATAAGTAGTATCATATAGGCATCAGCATATCATATTTTAAAAAATTTTAAATTAGTTTATAGACACATGCAACGAGTAGTACATATAATGGTCGTCCATATCTCATGATTTTGATTAGACAACATATGCACTATAGTTTGGTGGTATTCTGCTAATTGATTTGTTAGTCCTGCAATCGCTTAGTCCAATTGCATAATTATATTAATGTCAAAGCATCGTATATGCTTATTAGTGTGTCGATGAGTGAAGATAATAATAATAATAATAATAATAGTTGCTTGGTTGAATGATATGTCGAGGTGCTTAGTACTTTCAATAATAATAATATCCTTCGGCAATAATAATAATAATTTGGATTATGATAATAATAATAATTTTTGGTGATAATAATAATAATTTTGGTGATAATAATAATTCTCTTGATTTGACCTAAGCCCTGCTTCCATTTTACGATTTGGTGCGTTGTTTATTAATTCAATTATCATTGCTAATTTGAATGTATTTATTTCATTATTTGTTAATGCAAGTTAGAACCCTAAAAATCCCAATTGTAAAGTAGAGGCCAATTTCGGATTGGACGGGCTGGGTGCCTCACACCTTCCTTAGCTTGTATCTTGATTCCCTGACTATTTGTTTTCTTTGGGACCGATTAACTATTTTGGGTCCCAACTCCTAAGTTGGGTGGCGCTTCGATAATAATAATAATCCCTAATAATATTTCCACGTGATTCCCATTTCTCGGATATTTGAGAGATCTTCACCTGTTGACCGGTATCCACAAGTGCGCTTAATTTCACCGTTTAATCTAACTTGAAACGTGGTGGGATTTTAGGGTTTTAATTTTACACTGCTCGGTATTTGCACACACACATACGTTACGCACCCATTTGCACTTTATTTCATTTGCATCGTCGACGTCGATTCTTAGGAAAATTAGTGGCTAGTAAGCTAAACCTCGTGCCTTGGGCCTTATGGGAGTTACTGAATAAAACACCACAAGCCTTAGCCCGCAGTACCAAAGAAGACCTCGAAGCTCCAATCCACGTCTGAGGTATATTTTGCTAAGGTAACCCAAGCTACACGAGAGTTAGGAACCTGCATGCACGTGCATTAATTGTAAATTGCATTCATCTTGCACAAAATCAGACATAAGCACCATTGTGTTACCATATATTCTTTTTCCTTGAAAACATGATTTGGATTTGGATTTTGAACACAAGGATTCGGAACACAAATATAATATGGATACTTGGGGCATTCTCTTGGTTGTCTGAACAATTCCAACAAATGTTGGATACCAAGTTCTCGAATATAAATACATGATGGAGGTTGAGATCAAGAAGTTGACTCTTGAGGTCATTCGCGAGCAATCTTGGTAAGGTAATTGATGGGTTAGCTGATTTCTTTGCGCGAGGAAGAACATGAGGTAAAGCACTATAAAAGTGGACTCGATGACCTCGGCTGAAATACCTGTTTAATCCAGTCAATTCAATTGATTAATGGAAGGTCGGGAAATGCCCTTCGACTATTCATGTTGAAAATACTTTTTTTGGTTGGTAAACCGAGAGAATTGTGTTCTTTCTAAAAATATTTGGAAATCAAAATAATTTTGGAAACAAAATATTTGAAGGCTTGGACAAGATATGATGATAAAACCAGCTCCCAATGGAGAAAGAAAATGATCGAAGAAGGCCGTACCTCATGAGATCCTCAAGTCGTTCGATCACTTGGAAGAAAAAGCTGGAACCGATCGAAGAAGTAGAGTCGGTCAATCGAACACGGAAGATCAACCCAAATGGTCAAGATCGGGTACTTTGTCCTCAGAAGAAAGGAGGAGGATGGTCGATTTACTAACTCAATACAAAGATATATTTGCATGGTCATATGAGGATATGCCAGGGTTAGACACGAACATGGTAGTACATCACTTACACATCATTTCTGAATGAAGCCAATCAAACGAGAGTGCGTAAACTCAGCCGGAATGGTCTTTGAAAGTGCATGACGAAGTAATCAAGCAATATGAAGGTTTGGGTTTTGATGGTTACAAATTATCCGAATGGTTGGCTAACATATTTGTCTCAGGTCCCAGAAATGGAAAAGTCCGAATGTGCATCGACTACGAAATCTTAACAAGACAAGCCCAAAGACGACTTTCCCCTCCCCATATTGACATCCTTGTTAACAATCTTTGTTGCAGGACATGGCTTATTATCATTAATGGACGGGTTCTCGGGATATAATCGGATAAAAATGGCGGAAGAAGATAGGAGAAGACATCTTTTATTACACCTTGAGGACATTTTGGTATGTAAATGCCTTTTCGGTCTTAAAAATCTTTTGGAGCTACTTATCAACGTGCAATGACTACTCTTTTTCATGACATGATGCACAGAGGCTGGAGGTGTATGTAGGCGATATGATTGCCAATTCCGAAGAAGAAAATCCATCCATGATGACCTACAAAAGTTGTTTGGCCGGCTCAGGAAGTACAAGTTGAGGCTTAATCCCAATAAATGTACATTTGGGGTAAAATCAGGAAAGTTACTAGGGTTCATTGTCGGCAATAGAGGAACAGAAATTGATCCGAGAAATCTAATGCAATCATTAATATCCTTTCCCCAAGAACGAGAAGGAAGTGCAAGGTTTCTAGGAAGAATTCAATATATCAATCGATTCGTAACAGCTAACTCCGGTTTGAGCACCAATCTTTAAATTGCTAAGAAAGAACTCACCAAAGGAGTGGAATGAAGAGTGTCAAGAGGCGTTTGATCGGATAAAGAAGTATTTGTCCAATCCACGGTGTTGGTCCCTCCGGTCCCTGGGAAACCTTTATTGTTGTATTTATGATGAATCGACTCATCAATGGGAAGTTTAGGACAATATGATGAAGATGGTAAGAAAGAAAATGGGCGATTTACTATATCGACAAGACATTGTCCTGATATGAATCAAAATACTCGGCATTAGAGAAAACATGTCTTGCCCTTAATCAAGCTACTCAAAGACTTAGACATTACATGTTATCTCATTCGGTGCATTGTTATCGGGATGGACCCACTTAAATATCTATTTGAAAAGCCAATGATCTCGGGAAGAACATCCAGGTGGTAGTTGTTGCTAGAAGAATTTGACATCACTTATGTGACACAAAAGTCAATAAAAGGAAGGGCAATAGCAGATCACTTAGCGTAAGAACAGATCCGGGATTGTGAGACACTCATATGAATTTCTGACGAACATATCCTTGTTCTGAACAAGATGATGAAGGTGAATTGTGGAAGATGTATTTTATGGAGCAATGAACCCGGTTGGTAAAGGAAGCGAGCGATTTGATATCTCTGATGATGAGTGCCTTCCGATTTCTATTCGATTTAATTTCAACTATACTAACAACATGGCTGAATATGAAGCATGCATTCTTTGGCTTGAGCTGCCTTAGAGTTATCCAGTCAAAGAAGTTGGAGGTATATGGAGATTCTTTCTTGATCGTCAACCAAACACGTAAAAACAAAGATCAGGAAGAAAAGCTAGTTCCATACCATGAATGCCTTATGAAGAAGTCGGTGGAGAAATTTGATTGCATTACTTTTCATCATCTTTATAGAACAAGAATCGGTTGCAAATGCATTAGCTTCTTTAGCATCACTAATCCCGTCCCGGGGAGATTCCATAGTCAAACCCATCGAGTGGCACGAAGAGAGAAACCGGCTTCTTGTTATCTTTGTGGAGATCGAGAAAACACGCAGGGATCCATGGTACCATGATATCAAGAATTACTTAGAGGATCGGACGTCGCGGACAGGGTTGAGTAAGCTTGAGCGTCGTTACATACAACGAATGTCCTTTCAATACATGATCCTAGGAGGAGTACTTTACGAGAAATCTTACGATGGGATTTTATTGGTGCGTAAATGGAGATGAAATCGACGCCTTCTTAGTGAGATACATGAAGGAATTTGCGGCCCACATATGAACGGACACATGTTATCAGAAAAATTCTTCGAATGGGATATTATTGGACAACGATGGAATCGATTGCTTCAAGTATGTGAAAAGATGCCATAAATGCCAAATACATTGCCAATTTATTACATTTGCCACCGACCGAGAGTTGCACCCTCTTACATCACCATGACGCACCATTTGGGGCATCGATTTAACGGGCGAATCATCGTATCAAATGGGCATGAATACATCATAGTGGCAATTGATTATTTTACGGCTGGGTTGAGGCAATATCCGTTTCAAGAATCCTGGAATCGATCATAATTCCTTACAAACAACATTATATGTCGTTACTGAGTGCCAAATGAGATTATATCGGATAATGGGTCCAACTTTGTTAGCAAAGGAGGTAAAAGGGAGTGTAAAGTACAAAATCCGGCCTAAGGAACTCAACCGTTATAGCCACAAACCACTGGTGCCAGTGGAAGCTGCAAATAAGATATTAGAAGAATCTAAAGAAGATGACAGAAACATACAAAGATTGGAGTGAGAAGTTACCTTATGCGCATTATGGGCATATCGTACCTGAGTCCGTACACCCACCGGTATGACCTCATAGTACTCTTTGGTTTATGGCACTTAAAAGTTTACTTTGTTGAAGTTAAAATTCCCACCTACGAGTGATAAAGGAAGGCACGATACTGAAGATGAATGGATAGAATTGAAGGTTCAACAACTGAATTTGATTGATGAAAAGAGGATACGTGCCGCATGTCATACGAAGCTTACCGGGAGAGGATAGCTCGAAGTTTCAATAAAAGGTTCATCCGCGAGGCTTAAAGGAAGGAGATTTAGTGCTTAAAGAAGTCGTAGACCCTATAAAACATTCGACCCCAAGAGGAAAGTTCAAGCTTCACTGGGAAGTCCATACATCATCAAAGCATCCCCACCAGGATCCATGTCCAGGTTAACTGATTCGATTCGACAAAAGAGTCAAGCTCACAAATGCCGTGCGAAGAAATACTACACTTAAGGTAAGTGCCAAACTATCTAAGGGCGGCGAACGCTCATTCAACTTAAGGAGAATGTTTAGGAGTCGATATCTCTCTCATAACGTCGGGTAGAAAAAAATAAAATAAAATAGCGGGGTCATCACCATGTTTGGCCCCGCCGTCCCAACAAAAAACAAAAAAAACAAAAAAAAAAAAAAAAAAAACAAAAAACAAAACAAAACAAAAACAAAAAACAAAAAAAAAAAAAAAAAAATCTACTAAAGAGTCACTGTTAAGCCCTCGCTAATGAAAAAAAGTCAAAAGAAAAAAAAAAAAAAAAAAAAAAAAATCATGATTATCATTTTTAGTCTTATAGAGTTAGTCAAAAACAAAAAAAAAACAAAAAAAAAAATTATGGAGGATCGTTATTTCCGGTTTTTATAAAGGGGCACCGCCATCATCATACTCCAGCCATGTTAGTAGAATGAGTCTTTTGAAGTCCCCAGAGAGATATGTTTATATATATGTCATCACTAGTCTTGTACACCATCTCCTAAAGTTCTATGAGCAGCGGACGTCCAAAACGGATAGATTTGAGTAGTAAAAAAAAATTAATAATAATAAAAAAAACAAAAAAAAAAAAAAGAAAAAAAAAAAAAAATGTGTAGTTAATAAACAAACACTGGAGAAAATTGGTCGGCATTTGAAAAATCAAAGAAATGTGGTCAACAATTGAAGGAGTTAGAAAAGAGTGGTAAGCGCATGATGAAACAAGGATAGAAGAAGGTAAGCCACGATATATGTACTCCCAATTACGGGCAAAACATCAAACGCTTAGGAATGGTTGGAAGTGAGCTGATTGACTCTTGAAAATTCGACGATGACGAGCGTAATACCGGTGTTCTCCCTCCCTACACTAAATGAAGTTGGGCTCCCATGTATCATAATCGGGTATTATTGTTTCAATTTTATAGTGTTTTCAAAAAAAAAAAAAAAAAAATAAAAAAATAAAATTAAAAAAAAATAATAAAAAAAAAACAAGTTGTGGAAGCGATGAGGAAAAATCTAGGTAAACATAAAAAAATAATAATAATAATAAATTGAACCGTTTAGATTGGATGAGGCAATAATTCCACATAATTAGTTGTATTTTGTTTAGGTTTTTTCTATTCTTTTTCTAAGATTATTTTTGTTAGGAGCATGTACTATAATCATTCTCCTCTTGTGTGAAGCATGGCCTCCAACTCATTGATTCTTAGATCTTTTTTTGGAGAAAGTGGATAAAGATTGCGAAAAGTGGATTTGAAGAAAATTGAAAGTCATCTATTGCAAGAGAGAATATTTGTAAGAGGTAGGTAAGTATTTCTTTGTTTTCCAAACGCAACAATTACAAACTTCTTGACTTAATTAATTAGTCATGAGGATGTATACGTTTAAAATTAAATACTTAGAGATGTTCCTATGAACTCAATAGTGTCACAGGACAAACTCAAGGGAATTTCAACATTTTTTGGTACGAAATAAGGCGTTTGTCTTTGCCATTCTATTTGCACGCAAACCTACTCGCCAAAGAGGCAACTGAGACACACCCTAATTTACGTACACATTTTGAAGTCGTATTTCCGCGAAATATATCTAGAAAACACCATCCGTGTGTCCTTAAGTTAAGATCCATGAATTCGTGCAAGTGTCAAAACTTGAGCTAAACTAGTGCCCATCGTACGTAAAGGAGAACAAGTTGGACATACTACCTAAATCGATAATCCACCAAACAGTCCCCTAAGTCCACCCGTGATGAGTTTAAGTGCGACCATGTTTTGTGTCACTAAATCTGGACGTCCATTTTTCTTTGTAGTGCGACCAAATGTTTTAGTCCCTAAGTCTTGGACGTTCCACTTTAATAGTCATTACCCCAAATGTCGACATTTTTGATTTAAAGTTCTAGCTTTGTTCCCAAGTCTTTCCTTCCAAAAAAATTCTTAGGCTTAAATGAAATCTTTTTATTTTTAGTAATAATTTTAATAATATGAGAATAATATTTTTGAAAATGAGTAATAATAAATGGTTAGGTTTTTAATATGAGTTCAACGATTTTAGTTTGATCTTAAGGTATTAAATCCTAGAAAGCTATAAATAGATGTCATGTTGGAGGAGAAAAAAATAGGGAGCTTTTCATGAGTTTAAGGGAAAAATTTTGAGAGATTTAGTGGAGAAAACTAGAGGTCACACCAAAGAAATTTTTAAGAGAATTTTTAGTGGAGAAATAGGAGAACATAGAATACTTGGGGAAAGCGGTTTGTCAGATTGTCCTTGATCGATCGTGTTGTTGCGGAAGTCTGAGCCTTGTTGATTAATCCGGTCTAAGTTACATCGTAATCACCTATTTAAGTAAAACAAAGATGACCGAACTCAACTCGTTTTTTTTAAAACATGCGTAAGAGATAATGGTTATAGTTAAATATTAATGGAAACGATCACTTGCTCTGTTTGGTTGCTTTCAGCATATAGTTACTGGATGTTCTATAGCTTTGTTTAGTGATCATAACTCTGAATATAGTCTGATCTTTTTTTTAAAAAAATCATTACATACTAAGCTTGGCTTTGTGCTTTACCGCTGCTAGTGAGTTTGTCTATCATTAGATAATATTTCTCGTACATTGGGCGAGTTGAGGTCCTCATGGTTCAAGCGGTCCATGTTTACATCTTAGTCCTACAGTTGTCCATCCATGTTATCGCATGTATCTTGCATAAGTAGTATCATATAGGCATCAGCATATCATATTTTAAAAAATTTAAATTAGTTTATAGACACATGCAACGAGTAGTACATATAATGGTCGTCCATATCTCATGATTTTGATTAGACAACATATGCACTATAGTTTGGTGGTATTCTGCTAATTGATTTGCTAGTCCTGGGTACCGTTTAGTCCAATTGCATATACCATATTAATGTCAAAGCATCGAGGGCATGTTTTATTAGTGGTCGATGAGTGAAGATAATAATAATAATAATAATAATAGTTGTTTGGTTGAATGATATGTCGAGGTGCTTAGTACTTTCAATAATAATAATAATTTTCTCATAATAATAATAATAATTTTGATTGGTGATAATAATAATAATTTTTGGTGATAATAATAATAATTTTGGTGATAATAATAATTCTCTTGATTTGACCGGGTTCTGTTTCCATTTTACAGGATTTGGTGCGTTGTTTATTAGATTAATAATTTAATTAGTTTTGCATAATTTGAATGTATTTATTTCATTATTTGTTAATGCAAGTTAGAACCCTAAAATCCCGATTATAAAGTAGAGGCCAATTTTCGGATTGGATCGGGCTAGGTGCCTCACACCTTCCTAGCCCGTATCTTGATTCCCGGACTTTTCTCTGCTTTGGACCAAGTGCTATTTTGGGTCCCAACTCCCCGAAGTTGGGTGGCGGCTTCGATAATAATTTCCCTTATTAATAATATTTTCCACGTGATTCCCATTTTGGATATTTGAGAGATCCTAACCCATTCGACGGTATCCACATGCATCATGCCAAATGCACTCTTGCCTTGGCCTAGCTACGCTAATCACCCAAATGCGCCAAAGCATGCCAACCATCGCTAGCGCACCTCGCGTCTGGATGGCAAATCATACCAGCCACACCTAGCCCAAGCTAGCCGCGCCATGCCAAATGCACTGCTGCCCTTGGCCCTAGCTACGCTAATCACACCAAATGCGCCAAAGCATACCAACCATGCTAAGCGCACCTCCGTCTTGCCGATGGCAAATCATGCCAGACCACACCTAGCCCAAGCTAGCCACACCTCTATGCCAATGGCAAAGCATGCCGACCATACCAAGCCTTGTAGAAGCATGCCAACCACACTCGCAGTGCCTGAGTGGCAAATCATGCCAGCCACACCTAGCCCAAGCTATGGCACCTCTCGTGCCAATGGAAAATTATGCCGGCTATACCAACGCTGGGTCAAGCATGCCAACCATGCCAGCCGCACCTCCGTGCCAATGGCAACTGCGCGCCCACACCTTGCCCGAGCTAGCCACGCCATGCAAACACATCAGCTTTGCCCTAGCTACGCCGGTCACGCCACGCCAAGCCAAACCCCTTACCTTGGCCCTAGCCGCGCATGCCAAAGTAGCGCCGCACCTAGGCTTGCAACCATGCAACCTAGGCCAATTTGGCAACACATGCCATCGGGCAGCTGGTAGCTTTCCAAATTGGCACACACGCCATTGGCACATGCCAACACGCTCGCTTGTAGCTTTTCCTACCTGTGGAGCGATCTAAATTGGCCACGCATGCCATTGGCACATGCAAACACGCCGTCGGGTAGCTTTTCCTACCAGGGCCCGACCCAAATTGGCCACGCATGCCATTGGCACATGCCAACACGCTCGCTGGTAGCTTTTTCTACCAAGGCGCAACCCAAATTGGCCACGCATGCTATTGGCACATGCCAACACGCTCGCTGGTAGCTTTTTCCTACCAGGGCGCGACCTAAATTGGCCACGCATGCCATTGGCACATGCCAACATGCTCGGTGGTAGCTTTTTCTACCAAGGCGCGACCCAAATTGTCCACGCATGCCATTGGCACATGCTAACACGCTCGTTGGTAGCTTTTTCTACCAAGGCGCGACCCAAATTGGCCGAGCATGCCATTGAACATGCCAACACGCTCGTTGGGTAGCTTTTTCTACCAAGGCGCGACCCAAATTGGACACGCATGCCATTGGCACATGCCAACACGCTCGCTGGTAGCTTTTTCTACCAAGGCACGACCCAAATTGGCCACGCATGCCATTGGCACATGCCAACACGCTCGCTGGTAGCATTTTCTACCAAGGCGCGACCTAAATTGGCCATGCATGCCATTGGCACATGCCAACATGCTCGCTGGTAGCTTTTCCTTCCAGATCGTGACCCAAGTTGGCCACGCATGCCATTGGCGCATGCCAACATGCATCGCTGGTAGCTTTTCTTACCAGGACATAGCCCTAATGGCCATGCGTGCCATTGACACATGCCAAACACACACGCTGGTAGCCTAACTTGCAAACCGTGCAACCTACCACCAAATTCCTACACACCAAATTAGCACTAACTTGCAACCTGTGCAACCTAACCACCAAGGCATTCTCACACGCCATTGGCACTTGCCACACACGTCACTAAGCAGTGCATTGCCACTTACACTCAACATACAACCTACCACCAAGGCATTCCGCATGCCATTGGCACATGCCACACACGCCACTAGCGCAATCGGCATTGCCACTTGCACTCAAGGTGCTACCCGCAACAAAGGCATTCGCACATGCCAATGGCACATGCCACACGCGCCACTAGCAAAGGCCACTTGCACTCAAGGTGCAACCAACACTCGAGATATCAACACAAACTGGGGATGCTTTCTGTGGTTTTGGTTTGGCGGTCACAACTTGCAGCGTACACTACGCTCACATTAAGAAAGAGTGAAAAGGAATAAAGCGGTCAAATAAATGAGGAAATAATGGTGAAAACGTTTTCACCCATAAACACCATGCGGTTACCACCTCCTCCCATTATTTCACCCTTTACTCTTTTCCTTCAAGAGGCCAGTACGTTTCAATCTTGACTTGTATAAATAGGTCTTACCTATATCCACTCGCACAACAAGTCCTTTCAGGAGAAAAATACAATACTCTCGAAAAAGGCAACTTTGCAAGCTATCCAAAAATCTTTCATCTCTTGCAAGCTTCCTAAGCTTTCACTTTCCGATACAAGTCGAGACACTACTCTCTGCACTATTCCGCCTCAACACCTTTCTTTGCTTCCCTCCCCAAATCAACCCTTCTCCTCCACTTTGTGACCGAAGCAAGTCCGAACGGCCATTTCTTGGTTTAGGCCGGACTTGTACAGATTGATTTATCGAATCTATAAAGTGCTCACGTGCAAGACACATTTGTTTAGGGTTTAAACCGCTCACTCACCTACCGAATTTATCGAAATCGCGAGAAACGATTTTCACCTATAAACAATTGGCGACCACAAATGGGAGGTTCGATCTTTCGGTTACAATGTCAACTTTCAACCAGCGATCTCATTCTTCGACCCAGGTCAAGATGGTAGAGGAAGGCAATCCACTCCGACGCAGCTTACTCGACGGCTCGATTATCACATGACATGACAAGGGCGACTGGGGACTTCTCACGAGCTAGAAGCAAAACGATCCGCCTGGATTAACGACCGCTTATCCAGACAACTCAAAGAACGATTCAGAAGACCTGAGAAACCGAGTAAGTCTTATCTAGACAAAAATACGTGGTTTGGTTTTTCAAGTTCTGATAAAACCGATAGCCATGTTATGTTTCATCCCATATCGTCTACCAACACACGGTTCCATGGTTTTCCTGGGATGTTTGTGTCACTCTCAATCATAACTAAAACAATCAACTCCTAAACAATTCATTCCAAAAATAATAACCCAAACTGTCAATGTAACATTTATCTATCAACCTAAGAAATCCAGGAAGACAAAAACCATAAACCAGGCGCCTTGTTTGCCTTTCAAAAAAAAAAAAAAAAAAAAAAAAATTCACCTACCCGTACATACCTACTTTGCACAATAATAATTACCTGTAACTATTAGAAGACGTTACTACAGTGACATTTGAAGAATTATTTATGATGAAGTATTTCCACAAGTTTATGAAAGGCATACCTATGGCTACGGTTTACACCAGCACAAGAAAATAATAAAACAAATTGAAAGAGAAACGCTGGAGTACATAGCTGGAATATGCTTGCCCACTTTATCACTACTACGCTACCGCTAACACCATAACGTGATAACAAAGATACGAGGTAAAAAGGGGAGCCAACCCATTTCATAAGCATAACACCTTTTGGAATTTGAATAAGGAAAGGATTTCCTTGTTTGAGTTACGTATGGGAAGAGGCAACTGGGTCCGCAGGAACAAGTCCAAGCCACGCCAAGCCAGCACCGTGCCTAACCAGCGTCCACACCAAGTCAGCGCCCATTCCAAGATGATCCAGCGCCTACCAGACGCGTTTCCCATATGCGCTTACCAGACGCGCATGCCAGAAGCGCTTGACAGGCACACATCCCGCACGCGCATGCCAGCCAGCACCACACTTTGTGCTAACAGCTTTGCATCCTTCCGTAGCTAACATCTTGCGCCCTTCCAAAGACCATCCTCGCCGCTTCGAAACAGCGCCATGGCTCCAAAGACTTCGTGATCAAAACCGTGTCATCTCCGCACGATACACTTACGATCACTGCAACTGCAGCCACTTCCGCCACCCCAACGGTTCTTCAAGCATGAAGGATCCAACCGTCTGTGAGACGCTACTCCACCATCGTGGAAAGATACTCGGAAGATCCGGAAGAAGCCGACCTCCTTCTAGCACCGTTGATTTGATGAAAAGACAAAAGATACTTCAAAGCAGACGCGTTTATATATGAAGAGGCTCGCGTTGCTCTTGAACGCCTAATGATAGAAGGGGATAAGCAATCCGATTTCGTCACACGTGAAGATCAGAAAGACTTCTCCAAAATCGAAAGCAAGGGAAATCAACAACTCTCCCGAGTTCACGAGACCCTTCTTCCGTCAGGACCCGCATAATGGGGAACTTCGCCCACAAAGTGGTACAAAGTATATGATGAAACAAGCTTATGTGAGATTCTATATTTCTCCAAGGCGTAAAGGCCAAGACATATTTGCACCCTCAACCGCACTGCATCAGGAAAGCAGGCGTTTCCATCTAGGGAAGCCGTTCCCAAACCCCGACCTCTCCTAGAAAGCACGATCGATAGATATAACTGGGGACTCCTAACCTCTGTTCTCTTGAGGTATGTCGAGTTTGACAGAACGTGACGCGGCCTCCGACTTCAAAATGGTAGCCGTCAAGGCTCTGAGAGTTGCAAGATGTCGTTTCAACGCTCTCTCCGTGGCGAGCCTGCATCAACGTTCTTCCGTATATTTACGCATCAACATTCTCCAGCAGCGGCTTCGCTTCAACGTTCGCTTCAACGCCACTGCTTCCTTCAAAGGGTCGTGCCTCCACACTCCCCATATTAAGGAACATAGTCACAGCCAGCCAATATTCGTAGTCATGGACACCTTTTAATCCATCTCGCCAAAACTCGTGATCATGGACAGTTTGCTCGGTTACGCATCCATTAATCCTTTTACTTCCACGGAAGCCCATAGAATATCACCAACCTAATTTGTTACCACGACAATGTAGTTTCTCCTGATTACATCTCCTACCAAGAACTGTTGCCCCTCGTTCTTTGATACCAGCCAGAGCCTCACCGCAGCAGCAATTACTACAAAGATGGAAACACGTAAACCATACTTGAGGACGGAAGATATAGACGGGATCCCTTCACTCCAAAGCTCAAGACACAAATCCACCAAAATACGTACCCCACAACAAGGTCCTCTACTCTTCAAGGGTGCAGCAAGAATATCATCACCTCTCTGTCCTAGAAGACGCCTTCGACACTTTACGAGGCCGCGGAGGATCCCGAGCCTGCACTATCCGAATATGTCATCATGTAATTTCTGAGCATCCCGGTGTCACATCCAAAGAGTACGATAGGCTTATATCAAATCCCGTGGAGGGGGATTCAAGGCGATGTAATGAAAGTAGGTTAAGCATGGGGACTCCAGCGTGAGATGCTTTCACTCCCTCAACCAGTTGTTATTACCGATTTCAACATCATCACTATCGAGGTTTTACGAGCCGAGGGAATTTCTCAACATGAAGCCGTACATGTGCACCGAAACTCCAAAAGCACGCCAAGGTTACATTCACGTATTCATCCATGCCATCATATCAAACCGTTGTATGACCTGGGACTTCTCACCGCATCCCATTTCGCACGATAGTCCAAGATCCGTAAGATGGTTTGAAGGATTAACTTGGAACAAAGTCCTGGAAGACTTGATAGCAGCGCATCGGCAATGGAACGCCTCCCCATTTCATCCTGGTGCCGAGAATTTTTCGACCATGTAAGCATTCACAACAACTTGAACATGTCCATGCCGAAGTCTGTGGAATAACATCAGTTTTAACCCTCCACCGTCTTTTACAACGACTTGGATACTATTGGCCGGAGATGGAAGACCAATCTCTATTACTCCAGAAGATCCCGGGCGGAGGAACATTCACAAGCATACAGAAACAAGATTTCCATGGCGTACAACAGCCATGTAAAATCCAGGGTTTTTAAGGAAGGATATCTGGTGCTAAAAACCGCCAAACACATCCAGCAAGATGCATCGACACCGAAGTTTTGTCCCAAATGGGAAGGGCCGTACATAATCACTAAAGCGTATGACAAAGGTTACTTACAAGATTATCAAAGAAGATGGGGAAAGCTAGAGACAAATCATCAATCTGATAGTGGCTTAAGGCATACTACGCCTAATCACTTCCCCGCAACATGCTACATCAAAATTCATACTCTTCAAGTCTCGAGTTAAATCTTCAATCCTCCGAGACTCCAAGGCTAAAGCTTTCTCCTCTTCCAAAGATGGTTTCGTGGGGCGGAATCACACCGGCAAGAATACCACTACGTAGGCTTTCACAATATTGAGACGATGCCGCAACCAGATGATATTAAACTCCAAGGATTCACAGGTGGACACCATGTTCTCCCACCTTTGAATAGATAACTTTGCAGCATCACGGATGGACATATTCTCCATCTCAGCAATCATTGTCAAAAGACAGTTCACTAAGGAAACCAAGGCGGACGAACAACACTTCATTGCGCTCCTGGTAGCGATATAGCCGCATGTCTTCCGTATCCTCGTATAAAGGACCATGAATTCTTTCCGCACCAGGAAACCGCCAACATTCCGGTAATTGGAGGAGAGACACCACATACGAGTCTCAAACGAAAAACCTGCATAGGGGTATTCATGACAAGAGATCCCTAAATCAGCGTTCTCCAAGTCTGCAACAGTCAATTAGGTTGGATTTGAAGGGAGGGGAACGACTAGGTCATCCTCGTCGACAACAAGAACGCATGCTCCAACTGGATATCTTTGCACAAAAGGGAGATTTTCCATTCATCAAACAAGCGGTAAAGCATACGTCAGTCCACCAAAGAAGAAGAACACATACCGGTATGATTTTCTTAACCCGAATAACCCTTGTTGGGATGCTCCCTGCAAGAGTCGACCTCGCCTCCACATGGAGAATCGGCTGGTTGGAAGATGATTCGTCTCTGCATGCGACATAACAAAGAGAGAAACTCAACAAGAATAACCCTTTCTCAAACGAGGAGATGATTGAATTACGTTGGGTATGAATACGGAACCTTAAAGAAGAAAAGGAAGCAATGAGGACATAACGCTTCCCATTTTAGCATGGATAATGCCCCGATTGAAGCCAGCGTGAAGGAAGGCAAAAAATAAGGAAACTTTGCTATCTCAGAAACACCTACTCCCTCCTTGTTTACACCTTCCCCACCTTGCGCCGATCCTACCAGCTTGCACGCTCTCGCCTTCCCAACTCACGTCAACTTCCCAATGACCGCCCAAGTCACGCCACCTAGCACGCTCAGCCTTCCCCACCTTCGCCCGGCCCCGCCTGGGCCTAGCATGATCGCCTTCCCCACCTTGCGCCTGGCCCCTCCATCTAGCATGATCAGCTTCCCACCTTGTGCCGGTCCCGCCAGCCTAGCACGCCTCGGTTTCTAAATCGCGTAAACTTCTAATGCCTCCTACCTTCCCCGTCTCAATGATGCTGACTTCCCAATCGTGCCAACCTCCCGATTTGTATAAAACTGCCAGAGGCAAGGATTCCGAATCCAATTTATAAAAGGTCAGACAAGCCTCCTCAATTTTCTTTACGATTTACTATTGATAGTTCGTCAATATCTTATGCTTACCTCGCAACAAAGCTCCTGTTCCGATCTAAGCAGGGGACTTAATGTTGATGGTGGTTTTTAGACAAAGGGTAAAATCGTAAACCCCGAATAACCTAATGTCACCATCGACACATTTATTAGAACATTCAATGCATGTAGTCATTAATTAATAGGGGGTATTTTTTCAAATTAGGGTTACAACGAACAAAACCCAAATTCTCCTTTGTGCCAATGGCAAACCATGCCAGCCACACCTAGCCCAAGCTAGCCGCGCCATGCCAAATGCACTCTGCCTTGGCCCTAGCTACGCTAATCACACCACGCCAAGCCAAACACACTTACCTTGGCCCTATCCACACCTCTGTGCCAATGGCAAATCATGCCGCCACACAAAATGCGCTAAAGCATGCCAACCATGTTAGCCGCACCTCCGTGCCAATGGCAAATCATGCCAGCCACACCTAGCCTAAGCTAGCCGCACCTCTGTGCCAATGGCAAATCATGCCATTACACCAAACGCGCCAAAGCATGCCAACCATGCTAGCCGCACCTCCGTGCCAATGGCAAATCATGCCAGCCACATTTAGCCCGAGTTAGCCGCGCCATGCCAAACGCACTCTGCCTTGGCCCTAGCTACGCTAGTCACGTCACGCCAAGCCAAACACACTTACCTTGGCCCTATCCACACCTCTCGTGCAATGGAAAATTATGCCTGAAGCCATACCAAACGCGGGCCAAGCATGCCAACCATGCTAGCCGCACCTCCTTGCCAATGGCAAATCATGCCGCCCACACCTTGCCCGAGCTAGACGCGCCATGCCAAACACACTCGCCTTGGCTCTAGCTACGCCTGGTCTCGCCACGCTAAGCCAAACTCCCTTACCTTGGCCCTAGCCACGCCATGCCAAAGTAGCGCCCGCACCTAGGCTTGCAAACCATGCAACCTAGGCCAAATTGGCCACATATGCCATTGGCACATGCCAACACGCTCGCTGGTAGCTTTTCCTTCCAGTGCGCGACCCAAATTGGCCACGCATGCCATTGGCACATGCCAACACGCTCGCTGGTAGCTTTTTCTACCAAGGCGCAACCCAAATTGGCCACGCATTCCATTGGCATATGCCAACACGCTCACTGGTAGCTTTTTCCTACCAGGGCGTGACCCAAATTGGCCACGCATGCCATTGGCACATGCCAACATGCTCGCTGGTAGCTTTTTCTACCAAGGCGCGACCCAAATTGGCCACGCATGCCATTGGCACATGCCAACACGCTCGCTGGTAGCTTTTTCTACCAAGGCGCGACCAAATTGGCCGAGCATGCCATTGGGCACATGCCAACACGCTCGTCGGTAGCTTTTTCTACCAAGGCGCGACCCAAATTGGCCACGCATGCCATTGGCACATGCCAACACGCTCGCTGGTAGCTTTTTCTACCAAGGCGCGACCCAAATTGGCCACGCATGCCATTGGCACATGCCAACGTGCTCGCTGGTAGCTTTTCCTACCAGATCGTGACCCAAGTTGGCCACACATGCCATTGGCACATGCCAACATGCATCGCTGGTAGCTTTTCCTACCAGGACATAGCCCTAATGGCCATGCGTGCCATTGACACATGCCAAACACACACGCTGGTAGCCTAACTTGCAAACCGTGCAACCTACCACCAAGGCATTCCACACACGCTGGTAGCCTAACTTGAAAATCCGTGAAAACCTACCACCAAGGCATTCCTCACACGCCATTGGCACTTGCCACACACGTCACTAGCAAGTGCATTGCCACTTACACTCAACATACAACCTACCACCAAGGCATTCCGCACATGCCATTGGCACATGCCACACACGCCACTAGCAGCTCGGCATTGCCACTTGCACACAAGGTGCAACCCAAACAAAGGCATTCCGCACATGCCGGTGGCACATGCCACACACGCCACTAGCAACGCCACTTGCACTCAAGGTGCAACTAACACTCGAGATATCAACACAAACCGGGGATGCTTTCCAGGGTTTTGGTTTGGCGGTCACAAGCCAGGCCGACACTACGCTCACATTAAGAAAGCGTGAAAAGGAATAAAGCGGTCAAATAAATGAGGAAATAATGGTGAAAACGTTTTCACCCATAAACACCATGCGGTTACCACCTCCTCCCATTATTTCACCCTTTACTCTTTTCCTTCATGAGGCCAGTGGTACGTTTCAATCTCGACTTGTATAAATAGGTCTTACCTATTTCCACCACAACAAGTCTCGGTCGTAGAGAAAAATACAAGACTCTCGTAAAAGGCAACTTTGCAAGCTATCCAAAAAGCTTTCATCTCTTGCAAGCTTCCTAAGCTTTCACTTTCGATACAAGTCGAGACACTACTCTCCTGCACTATTCTGCCTCAACACCTTTCTTTGCTTCCTCCCCAAATCAACCCTTCTCCTCCACTTTGTGACCGAAGCAAGTCCGGAACGGCCATTTCTTGGTTTAGGCCGGACTTGCACAGATTGATCTCTCAAATCTATAAAGTGCTCACGTGCAACACATTTATTTAGGGTTTGAACCAGTTTCTCACTCACCTACCAAATTTACCGAAATTGGCGGAAACGATTTTCACCTATAAACACAAGGTTATGGTGATTCTGATGCGACTCAACCACCAATTCAGTCTCAAACTGGCACCTTAACTAGTTTGTTGAACAACTCTATGGATCCGAAAATGCAGTAATTGGATCTTTGGTCCTGGAGGAAACGGACAAGGAAATGAGTAGTTAAAATGTTTTCTTTTAGTTGAAATGTGAAATATAATTTTGATTTTTTAGATTAATGGAAACTATCTTTTAAATTAATATTCAGATTGAAACCAGTTTTACATTTCATTAAAAATTCGCTATCATGATCCATGTTATTTCCTCTGTAGTCAAATCCACTTCGGTTATGCACTATGCATGGTGAAATGAATTTGAAGTTGGGTTGGAATTGGTTGAAATCCTGTAGGGGGAAATTGTAGCCGTTAGATGAAGATCTGATGAGCGATTATCATAGTATCGAGCGATAGCTTGACTGCTGTTGTTTCCATTGAATGACCGTCGAAACGATTCTTTGACCATCAAGCGACCGAGACTCTATCGCTCGATGGAAACTCCGTCGTGTATGCCTATATGCCAGGAAAAACATATTGGCATATGAGTTTGGCAGTTTGGCATACCCATAGTGGGTGCATATATGCCAAATACCATGTTTTGGCATGTGCATAGGAAGAGGCCTAATA
>JAJJWW010008659.1:0-88267 GCA_023531295.1 Papaver armeniacum | reverse complement strand
GTATATGAATTGGGGGCCTAATTATGATTTCAAATTAGTGTTAACTGATTTTAAGATTTGTGTTTAGTAAAGGGTAAAACAGTCTTTTCAATATCGGATTAATACGCTCCTCAAAAAATTGGGGTGGAAATAAAATATCATGGCCCCCCATTAAAATGTCTGCCCCCAATCAAATGAGGTTTTTTATTTAATGGCTTGTACCGGAGATATGCTACACTTACCGGGAGGGAGGGAGGGGAGATCAAACAGAAATTGGGCACCAACTTTAGGTAGTTTCAGTCGGGATTTCCCCTTGAAAAATGAATCAGGCAAAGCATTTTCATTTTATTTCGAACGGATATTCCATAACAAGTATTATTAGCTAATTATTTTTTGGATCATGACTGACCATGACCGTTGGGACCTTTGATGGAATTGGTGTATAAATCATGAATGGCCAATTGACTAATGTCCATCAGTTGTGCAATGTTTCAAAGACAAAATAATTAGCTAATAATACTTGTTTTTGTGATATTTATCTTCTAATTAGGTGACTGAATTAATATACGGAGCCGATCAGAAAAGAATGTACATTGACGTAGAGAAATGGCAACCAACAAGACATAATTTGCAGGAATTTCATGCAAATTGTAGGCCTTGCTTAGTAAATTTTATGATTATAGATAATCATAAATAGATAAATGAATTATTTTTATGATAAATTTTCACAAATATTATTTTTAAATAATTTATTATCTTAAAAAGGAGAAGAAAGAACAAGGATCTAGGAATTTTTTCTAATCCGATATTATTGTTTTGTCTCTCTATTGATAGTTTAGAGAAAATAAGAAGAAAACCCCAAATGAGTTTTATTAAAAAAAATAATTGATTATGATAATTTTTAAAGAGGGAGGATCCATGGACGCTTTTAGATGGACAAGGTCAGACAAGGTTTGCGTCATTTTCTCCGCAAAATCCAGACGACAATGAATTTAAGTGTAATATTTTGATGATTTGTTCCTATTATAAGACTTTACATTCCTACAAAAAAATAAACACAATTCGAGCTATATAAAACGACCATCTACCCCCTTTGAATATCAACCGTTTAAAGTTAAAGGTTGGAATTAAGATCGGTAGATTGTGAGGTTTGCTATCTCGAATTGCGTTCATTTTTTTTTTGTAGGAATGTAGAGTCTTATAAGAGGAACATATCATCAAAATATTATACTTAAATTCATTGTCGTTTGGGCTTTGCGGAGAAAATGGCGCAAATCTTGTCTGACCTTGTCCATCCAAAAGTGTCCATGGATCCTACCTCAAATCTCATTTTAGAAAACATTTTTCTATTTATGATTATAATGAGATTTTTCAATTATGATTAAAATAATCATTCATTATAAATTTTAACAAACACTCATATAATGTATTATGGGCTAAATAATTGGTTATGAGCTCATAATCAATTTGCCATTTTGGGTTAGCCTAGTTGGCTAGGAGCCTGACTCTCAAGTAGGAGGTCAACATTTCGAGTCTCCGCTCAAGAGTTTGGAGATCTCGTGAAATACTCCTCTTATATGTAAACACTTATATGGATAATGACATGTTGGATATGACAGTGGGGCTACCAAACAGCCCCGTAATGTTTTTCTTTTTCTTTTTCTTTTTTTCCCTAGTATTCTTATAGCAACTATGTTATAATCTAGTTGTTTGTGTTTTTTTCTGTTAAACTTTGTTATCTGCTTGGTGATAAGTTGTTGTTAATTTAATATTATCCTTTTCGAGTCAAAAAGAAAATCATGGAAATAATTAAATGAACTTTTACAACATTGTTAATGGGGTTTACAGTTTATATAAGATTTTTAATTTGTTTTATATGAGTTTTGGTACTCTACCAAGTAAACTAGTACCCGTTAACAGCCGTTTAGCTTTATGTTTTTAGCCACGACACGTTTCTTTTTAACAAACTTTCAAAGATATTAGTTCACAACTGTCATCAGTCATATCAAACAATAAAATGCATGACAAAAGCCAATAGTGTTCTTAACTATCGTACGATGGGGAAGCACAGGTTCTTGTTGTTGGGCATCTTCAATGTATCTATATACTACTCCCTCCGTCCCACTATTAGTTGACCTAGTAGTACAATTTAGAAATGATTTGTCTCTCAAACTATATATACCATGGATGTTCGTAAATTTTATATCATTGAAAAGCATTTTAAAACACCTACGTAATAAATATAAACATGAATATCAAATAATATAAAATCAATTATTAATGGGACAAAATCTAAAAGTAAATAGGTCAACTAATAGTGGCACGGAGATAATATTTTCTTTAAATTACTCTTCCAGATATAGATATTTTTAAGTACAAATGATGAATCTTTCAAAATCGAGTACAATAAGTAAAGGACATCAAAAACAAGGTTACAAACTTACAACTAATAAACATTGCAAGCAGATATTGTATTGAAAAAGGAATCAAGATTAGAACATCAAAAGAGTAATAACAAATGCAAATAGAAAACCAATTAAGTCATAAAAGAGTAGAAGTTAATAGCATAAGAGAATATGTGGTGTGAAAGTCGCATGTACGAGGTGTAAAAGTGTTAGAGAATTGAGAGGAGAGAATTCAGATCAGTATATAAACTGAGTTTGTCCTGTAAATCATTTTATCTTTCCATTTAGTCAAATCATTTGACTCAAACCATCTCAGTAAAAATGTAGAATTCATTGAATGTTATCAGAATCTCATCTTTATTTGATAGGATTTCTTCTAGAGGAGATAATTTTCGTAAAAGAGAGTTTGATGCCCATAACCTATTCCAAGTGTTTTTGTACAAAGAATTTCTTTGCCACAACAAAACCAATAAAAATAGAAGTTATGGAGACAAAAGAAAATTGTCCGAAGAATACTCAACGACAATAAATAACATAGAAAATACATAACAAAAACCTATGAAGCTACAAAAAAAATAAAATATAATGCTTCAAAAAAAAAAAAAAAAAACATAAGAGAGCATGCACAAATTTTGATTCTCTATCAACCAATAGTATGGAACTATTTATCTTTTCCGACAATTACGCGATTATGGAACTATTTTTCTTTTCTGACAATTACGGGGTTTGAACCCCTACCTCCATAGTGGGAGGGAGCATTCCAACCATCAGACCGCTTGATGATTGGCAATAATATGAAACTATTAAAATGGTAAAAGATAAAACTTTTAAAGTCTTGGCCAGTTCATCAAAATCATCGCAACCCTCTTTTTTTTGTTCATTATTTAATTTTCCCCTTAATTTCCTCTAAGGTTTTCAATAAACTTTCAAATTGTTGATGTCACTGTAGTATATAGTTATAAATACAGTTATTATGTGATGATGATATCAATGAAATCAATTCGAAACTCGTCAACACCAAACTGCTTTATTATGGATGAAAAATGGAAAAGAATCTTACACATTTTTATTTATCATTGAAAAAATTACATCATGCAACTGACATTTTGATCTAACATCCTTAAAAGAATCTCTATTATACTCCCTCCGTCCCACTATTAAGTGACCTAGCTTAAGTTTGCACAATTTTTAAGGCAAGCAAGGAAAAGAGTATTTTTAAGCATTTTTTTTTACAATTATACCCTTACGGATAATAACTAGTGAAATTTAGAAATCATTTATCTCTCAAACTACTCTATGGATGTTCACAAACTTCATACCATTGAAAAGCATTTTAAAACACCTACGTAACGAATATAAACATGCCTATTAAATTATGCATATTTCTTATATGTTTTATAATTAACTAAAAGGATAATTTTAGAAATATCTCCTTGTTTAGTGATATAGGTCACTTATTAGTGGGAAAAAATCTAAAATCAAATAGGTCACTTAATAGTGGGACGGAGGAAGTATTAAAATTGTTCTTTTATCAAAAATGAATTTGGCGTTAATCGGTGATATTACCTTCTTCTTTTTTTCGTGAATAAATATTGCAAAACAAAGATTATGACTCTTGAAGAGTTTGGGTTACAAGGTTAGTAGAGTCATCTAATATAGAGGAAGAGTTCCTCAGCATAGTAGATTTATCTACCGAAAGTTTAAGCTTAATACATTCCGGCGGGATAAAATCCCATTCTAAAATAGAAGGAAAAGTTTTTGCTTGTTTAGCTAGTGCATCCTCTACTGAATTCCCCGTTCTAGGTACAACATGGAAGCCTAAAAAAGTCATACAAGATCCTGCTTCTTTATTTGCTTCGTCTAAAAGTTTTTGCTGCTCCAAGAAATATCTGGATTGGAGCCATTGAGATACAAAAAGAGGCTTTCACATTGACCTTCAATGCTGAAATTTTGAATTCCTTTTTCTTTTGCCCAGATAGCTGCTTGAAAGACACCTACAACTTCCGCTTCTTGAGGATCTATACTTGTTGTTGGTCCTGCTCTTCCACTTTCAAAACTACCTGCATCATCTCTGAAAATTAGTGCAAATTAAACTGGATGGGGAAGAGGATTAGTCCCAGGAAACATCAACATTAATTTTGTGACTCTGTAACTTAGGGGTTGTCCAAGGGACGTTTTGTTTTCTCTTGATTGGTTGCTGCAATTATCTACAAGAGGATTTCATAGACTAGTACTGAATATGATTTTGAATCACTACAGACAGTTGTATATGTGTCATTGAGACTCCTTGAAAAACTCTGTTGCATCTCTCATTCCAAATAAACTACATCTTAGTAAGGAGGAGTTCAGTTGAAATCCCCATTTTATTATTTTAAATCCATGACTGTTTAAGATATCGATATTCATTCTTATAGGGTTAGGTCATGTTTCCTGTGTTACTTTAGAAACCTGTAATGAAAATTAAAGAAGATGCTCCGTTCTTTTTATTTCCTCTCCACATATATTGTGCAACCATGATTTATGTCTTTAACTTTTCCTACTAGTTTAGCGTTAGCCGAAAGATCGTTTTGTACACATTTCTAAAAAAAAAAAAGTTTTATTCTTTGGGATACATCATGTTTCCACAGATCTTTCCAAAAGGTCCTAGGGAGTGATAAACTAACTATATTTATCCTTACTTCATTCAATTTAGCATACATAGGTTTGACAGTATAATCTCAAGACTTGGTAATGGACCATCCGAGGGTATCTGTTTTTAGGGAGTTGGATTTATCTAAGAAAAGATGAATATTACAGATTTTGACATCTATATTAGCTGGAAAATGTCTTGAGCAAGATTAAGGTTCCATTGTTTGCTACAAGAGAGAATTTCAAAGTAGAAGAGATAAAATAAGAAGCTAATGTTCCTTCTAAGGCAGGAATCCAGTTATCTTCCCAAACATCTATATTAAGGTCATTTCCAACTTCCCCGATACAAAATTTTTTGATTAAACCCATGCCTTTACAAAAACATTTCCAAGTTCAAGAGCTTTTATCACGTGGTTTTGCCCTTAAATAATTTTTCTTTTTAATTAAATGGGTTTTAGAGTTTTTCCCCGTAGAGAGTTAGGTTCTTTAAGAAGTTTCCATGCCAGTTTTCCTATCAGGGACTGGTTGAATTTGTGAGCATTCTTAAATCCTAGACCTCCTAGTTTCATAGGTTTATATGGATTTGACCAAGCTTTAGGGTAAAAGATATCACTGAACTGATCCAACATCCTTAGGGTAAAAACCTCTAGAGCCAATATCTTTTCCTTACCAAACATCTCTTTGAATTGCATCAATTTTGATAATGATTTTCTTAGGTAAAACAAAACAACCCATTTGATGAGTGGATATACTTACAAGAACTATTTTATTTAACACCATTCTACTAGTTTGAGGGAGAACTTTTCCTTTCCAACCTTTGGATTTAGACTCATTCTTTCCAGAATTGGTCCAAAGGTTTTTATTTTTGATTTATCCATGAAAAGAGGAACTCTCAAATATGGATCTTTAAGACTTATATGCTTAATTTTTAACAGTTTTGGCATCATTCTTTGATGCTTTGGTTGCACTTTCTTACTAAAGAAGATTCCTGATTTATCAAAATTTATACGTTGACCTGAGGTTTGCTAAAAGTATTTGAATTTCTACATTCTACTATATCCGCTTTAACAAAGAGAAGACAATTATCTGCAAAGAAAAGGTGTGATATAGTTTCACTTTTTGGAGTAATTTTTTCCATGAAAAATTTTATTATGTTCTTGAGAAAGAAGAAGTCTGGACCCTAGTTAGAGCAATTCGAGGTGCGGTAGTAGTTCTGGGGCGACGATAATGACGGAATTATACGATTCTGGATAGGTCGGGTTCGGTCAAAAATCCGGTCAACGGTTCGTTGTTGGACAAAGAGTTCTGGAAATCGCATACGTACGCGCATATTCGTTTTATAAATGTGAGTTCTAAGCACTTAAAATTCGCTTACATATATGATAAATTGATAAGTATTATGACCTTATTACGAGACTAATAAGATGGGAAAAAACATTTTAGCGTGATTGTTTAACAAGAAGTAAACAATTTAATCGCATAAATGTATTACAAAAACGAATTTATAGACTTTTAAACAAAAATCAACACATAAAACACTGGTTAAACAACTACCAATAGAAAATTTTAACTAAATAATTGTATTTAAATATAAAGTATATACAAAATCAAACAAAAACCAATATGGTCAGAGATTTACCTACGGGAGAGCTAGGTTGGCCATTCGAATCTAGTTCGGAAGTATCATTCGGATTCGGTCAGTTCGGATACGTTCGCGAATCATTCGTGAGGTCCATATAATCCGGGAACTAGGTTCGGAGTTCAAATAGTTCTAAGTATCATTCGGATGCGGTCAGTTCGGATACGTTCGCGAATCATTCGAGAATGATTCGGAGAATTACTAACTAGGGTCTGGAGAAGATCTCCATACAGATAATGAAAAGATATGGAGATAGAGGGTTCCCTGTATCAAACCCCTAGTTGGATTAAATAACTTTCTTAGAGCAAATCCTATGGGTAGTGTCACTCTTTCAAATGAAGGAGTGCAAATCGCCAATTTGACCAGATTGGAGACTCCTATGGGTAGTGAACGAGTGGTTGGTAGTAAACACTAGTCCCCAAAAAAATTTGAACTTTGAACTAGACGGGGACACTCCCTGCCTAAGTAGTTTTTTTAGGTTTTTTTTTCTGACGGGGGAAAGTCCCCCGCCTAGTTTGGTTTTTAGTATCTCACGGGGACTGTCCCCCGTGAATGTTTAATTTTAGTTTTTTTAAAATTAAATTTTTCCCTCCAGTTATTATTTTATTATAAAATTTTTAATTTTTTTTTATAAACGGGGGATAATTACCCGTCTAGTGTTCTCTTACATTTTTGCTCATAGTGGCTTCACTCGTTCATACGAATGAGTTCTCTTTCATAAGAAAGAGTTAGTCTTCATTTGGGGACTACCCATAGGATATGCTCTTAGGGTTCCATTAAAAAGAACAACAATGGAAGTAGTTGAAATGCATTGTTCAATTAAGTCACAGACATTACTAGAGAAACCAAATGATTTAAATGTTGTAAGAAGAAATTTTCAATTTACTCTATCAAAAGCTTTAGACATATATATTTTGATTCCTAGACCTACTATTTTTGTTTTTTTTTTTTTTTTAAAGAATGAATTATTTCATGAGCTACTATTATCGCCAAATAGTTTTACCCATTTATTTATTATAGTGAAACCGACCCATAGCACTTGGTGTCTCACATTAGATTAGTTTTACCTGTGTACTACATAGTTGTACTACATAGTTGTACCTATGTACTTGCAGCATAATAGTGTACCATGCAGAAAGCTAGACGCTATTAGGGGCAGTTTCCCAATTGTTTTAAATTCGATGACATTGGCAAAATTCTTTCTTCACCGGATTGAAAATTTGTAATCATCGCTGCATTTTTTTTCTTCTTTTCTTGTAGTTCGTACGAATAATACTCCCTCTGCTCCTAAATAATAGGATGGTTTCTATAAATAAATGTTTCAAAAAAATAGGTTGGTTTCCTAATTGAGAATGTCAAATATTACTTTAGTTTCCTTAATTAACTTTTCTTAATTCTTTCTATGAACGTGTCACACACAAGACCATTATACTTTACTTCTTTTCACGATGTCACGCTTAATTTCACTTTCACTTTTTTTATCGACAAGTGTCACGGGGACCACTTTCAATGATTTGTTCTTCTTTAATTTCCTTAACTTCTCTAAAAACAAAACCACCCTATTAATTAGGAACGGAGGTAGTACAGTATAAAAAGATCATGTTTTGTTAATTTTTTTTTTTGGCTTTTGTTAATTGTGATCATTTAGTCAAGTAATCCCGCATAAATAGGACTGAAAAGGATAGGTACAGATGAACTAGTATGCTGCAACTTGTTTATTAAATTATTCTAAAACATAATCCTTTTAAATTTAGCTATCAATGATTAGCATCTTATAAACTAATCAATTTGATTAATCTTTTCTTCCTTTTAAGCTTTTTGATTAATCTTGATTTGCTAAGCTTTTTATATTATTCCATAGTTATCAACTTAACGAATTAATCCATCTAAGGTTAACTTTATCCAATTGATCAAGCTGTTGGCGCTAGCAGAATTGCTCTAGCAGTGCGAGTAATTTGTCCCATGGTGTGTGCGGAGAGGCGAGAGGTCCGACAAACCCGAAAATGAATGTTTTGCACCGGAAAGGAAAAATGAGCGTGAGAATTTCCACCCAAATGTATTCCCAGTCCAGCTAGCATTATCGAGTCCAACTTCTCTGAAAATTCATCATAAGCCTACATTTTAAGGATTTTTGGTGTGAGTGAAAAAAACTCGTTTTTCTGGTCAAAATCCACAAATACCTTATCAAACAAACAGTTTGTTGGGATGTCATAAAAAGCCTACATTTTAAAGAATTTGAGTGTTCGTTTGTACCATGGGTAGAAATACCCCTTATTAACCGAGATTACTATTTGGACTATCATTTTGATGTTATCCAAGTTTACAGGCTAGCCAGTCAAGCGCCCATCAACAATCTAAGAGCTTCTCCAATGGAATGTATGTGAAGATAAATGTCTAAGTCCACATAGGATAGACATTTATTTTTCCTAAAAATCTTCTCCAACCCAATTTTTTAAATCAATGTGAAGATGATATGGCTTAATTTTTGTTAGACATTATCAAGGTGAATGTCAAGTTTTAGACATTCACCTTGACAATGTCAAGCTATCCTAGTAAGCTTTTGCTTCCTAAAATTAATTCTAATATATTAAATAACCCTCTTTAGGTGTAATAAAATCTAAAATTTACTAAAAATAAAAAATGCATTTAATTCATAAAAAATCACCAACAATACCATTGGAGATGAAATGTTTTTTTCCCCCTAAATTTAAGGAGAAATTAGAATGAAAATGTCTTGTTTGGGTTATGCACCTAAGAACACACACAACCACAATTGAGAAGCTTATAAGTCAATTGGTGGTCGATCGTCAGATTCATATGTTGGTCAACAATCAAAGTTAGTCTTACTCTGATTGACATGTGTTTTTGAGATAACTAATTACAAAAATGACACATCTTGTTTCCTAAGTGATTTTGTTGAACCTTGATCAAACCTCTTTGACTAGACCTAAATCTTTTACAGTGGCGAGTAATGACTATATTTCGTGGGTATAATACCTTTTATGTCCATCTTTTGATTTTGCGGTTTCAACACCGATAACCTCTTCCTACACTAAAATTTTGATAAATTAATAGCCTTGGGATTGCTAAATTCTATCAATTTAGCGAAGTATTAATTTATCGATAAATTACTAGTATTAAGGCTAGTTTGGTATTGCTGTGAATTTTAGAAAAACGTTTTTCTGTTGTGTTGTGTCTTTGTCATGGCTTTGGTCAGGTAACAAAAATAACCGCATGACGTTTGGTAAACTATAATTTAAAAAGCATCGTGCAATTAACAAAATGTAAATTCTGTTTGGTAAACTGATATTTAAAAGTGCTGGTGATGTAGTTATTATTTTAAAAAAAAATTCAAAAAAAATATTTATTAAATTTATTATTTTTTTCATTTATTAATATTTATTAATTTTTTTATTATTTTATATAATAATTTTAATTATTATTGTATTTATTATTTTAAATAAAAAATTGAAAAAATAGATAAATAAAATGAAATTAGAATTATAATGTCAAATGTACAATATTTGAGGGTAAAACTTGTCTTTATAATAAATTAACAAGGTTAAAATAGAGAATCAGTTAAATCGAATTATGTGGGTCCACAACTTCAGTTTTTCCTGCTTTTAAAAGCTAGTGTTGAGTAGCTTTTAAAAGCAGGCCTAAAATGAAAGTGCTTCTCTCCAAAAGCACTTTGAATTTTTTTTACCAAACACAATTTTTGGTAAAACTTTGTTACAAGTTTGTTACAAAGTGCTTTTGATTGAAAAAAAAGCAATCCCAAACAGGGCTTTAATATATCGAAACATCCCAAATTTAATTCTTTTTAAAAATAAGTGTATACACCATTTTCCTATAATAACAAATATCTAGAGACTTATTTCAATTCAAATAATTTTCTAATAGTTTTATGGCATATTACTAGACAACAAATTATGTATTATGTGTGCAAGTGTATGTTTTTGATGTTAAAATTAAAATAAAAAGAAGAACAAGACAACAAATTACTTTGGAACTTATCAAGGGATTACACTATTGCTTAGAATAAGCTATTGGTTCTAAGCTATTTCTGGCGATGAATCAACAATTCAAGTGTTTTATTTGCGTATTCTTGATGAACCAGCGTTTATATATATATGTAAGAGGTTTTTTTTGGGAAGTAAGAAGCCCCCTTGAAATCTCTTAATTCTGCAAAGAATTCTCGACGTGAAAACGCATAAAAAAATGGCCGATCTTTAAATAGGAAAAAGAATGGGTCTGCAGGGTCCCAAATGTATTGGCTTATCCGAAAAAAACCTTGTTCTTTGGAGGATCTATCTCGTGTCTGGTACTGCATGGTTCCACTCTGCAAGAACTTTGAATCATTCTCTTGAAGCTCATCCTCTTTATGATAAATGAGATACGCTTGCTCCGAAATGACCTTGCCCAATAGGGAAATCCCAATTCATTAGACCTTTCGATACAATCAAATAAATTTCCACAAGGGCGCCATATTCTAGGAGCCCAATCCATGTGATTGAATAAATCCTCCTCTATCTGTTGCGGGTTGAGGGATTTTTCTTCAAACGCCGACTCATTTTTTTTCATATAGAAATCTTTGATCAACAAAAGAACAATATACATTTTGCATCATATCTAAGGGATTTCTTAGTTCAGACCGAAGAAGCAATGTCACTCGATCATTATCACACTGATTGCAATCTTTTTTACGTCTCACAGGATCCTACCGTAGTTCCTTCTACTTTTAATAGGATATGAACTATAGATTAGAATCATTCTCAACGAATCCGTAAAAAGTGATCCAATTTTTTTCATCGGGTCAGGGTAGAGACCAAATCTCTTGAGCCGATCCGGCAGAACAACTCAACAGATAAATAAGTATCGTTAATTTTTTCATTCCCATTCCGAGTTCGAAGTACCATTTGTAAAAAAAAAGAATCCCCTTCCTTACATGATTTTTTCTTCATATAGATAGATATAGGGATCTACGAGGAAATTACTTTGAAGTATATTTTGTGCCACAACCCTTCCTATCTGATAGAAAAGGATCCCATGATCCTGAACCGCTCTTACCTGGGAACGCAAATCCCAAGTTTGTCTATGAAGAGCGGATCTAATTGTATTAGTGCCTAGAATGGATTTCTTCTATGTAATACTTATGGATAGGACCTCATTGGTAAGTGCTACAAGATCTCGTGCATTGGAGCCCATGGTTATGGCCCCGAATCCATTAGTATGGAACATTTTAGTCTCCAAGTGAAATCCCCTAGTACATGAAAGAGTGAAAAAGTGCTTTCGTTGTGTGGAATAAGAAGCCTCCGTATCTTAATGCATGTATTTAATTTATTCGGATCTATTAGAGCGAGATCTACTTTTTAGGGAATATGAGTCGAAGCAATAACAAGGATATTTCTAGTGGAGCATCTTTCACAATCCCTGGAGAGATATATAACTCACTAATAGTCTGAGGGATAAGTAATCTGACTCATTCACATACATATCATGAATGTTTGGAATCCATATTATGCAAGGAGACATTGCTTTTTCTAATTCGAATTGAAGGGTGATACCAAATCGGTTTTTTTTTTCGGCGTCATATAAATAGTTAGCGCATTCGTCATAGTTAGCAACTCTGTATCAAGGTCATCATTGATATCTTCACTACCATCAATATCATCAATAAGATAACCTTTAGGCTTGTCATCCAGGAACTTGTTTGGAAATACCGTAATCAAAGGAACATAAGAGTTTGCCGCTTTTCCAAGTAGGATCGTCCAGTTCCTATAGAACCTATAACTAAAATACCCCTAGACAGGGATAGGGCTAAACAGAGCGAAAATGGTTTTACATGAGATGTGAAATGAAAACTATCTGATAATGAGCAAGGAATATCCGTCTTTTGCCAAACAGAATCTATTGAACTCATAATTCATTATATGTTTTTTTATGAATGTCAACTATGTATCTGTTGATGGTGGTTTTCAGTTCAGGGTTAAATCTGAAAAATATCGCATCTAAAGTGTCGTCACTCTGCAAAGAGACGGAGCCATAAAAGTGATGAGTGTTCAAACCTCTCCACCTAAGCACATTCATTGAGTCGTTGAATATATTTACATGAAATTTATCCAGATCGATGCATGTAGCAACAATCCCAGATACTCTGTAAATTTCAACACCTTGATTATATTATTCACTAATGTAAGACCCTCTGAGTACTTTCCCTATGTTATGTTCCCCGACAGAACCCTTAATATTGGTATGGCATGACGGATTTGTGTTCACTCGCAGCAGAGTAGCACGGATTTCCAAGTACCAAAGTTAAGGCCCTTGCACAAAGTACTCAGTCAGGAAGCATACTGCTCTCTGTAAATAAAGAATTCTGTGCCAACACATAGAATTCAATTAATTTTGTGTTAATTCACAAAATTCATGAATTTGACTAATTTGCAAAAATTAGGGTTTTGCACCCTGCGCAACATATTAGGGCCTGTTGGTCGAAATTATGCTTAAACGAATAAACAATTGATCCGCCGCGGATTAGTAGGTGCAAAGTCCTGCCCAAAACGGAACCGCAGAGTAGGAGCAACAATGAGAGGAAGCGTGACCATGCCATGACCGACAACGCGCCCTGGCCACGCCGCCCAACCGGCCCTTATTCCTTTATCGACCAATCAGGTCGCATTAAACCTGCCACACTCCCATGAGTTGTGGCTTGGCCCATACTTGTTGGCCCTATTCCCCATCGACCAATCAAGTAGCATTAAACCCGCCACGCACGCCAAAAGGGTAGCCACGGGCATGCTTGGCCGACCCCCTACTTTTATTAACCAATCAGGTTGCCCTAAACCTTCCACAACATTAAAAGAGGTGGAAATTGCGTCAAGTGATCGCCATGCCAATTTGGCTTCCTAAAATCGCGCCAACATGCCGAGCGCACATGCCAAAACGGCATGTCAAAACACGCCAAACGTGCCAACGCACCATAAATAGCGCACCTACGTGCCAACCCACTATCTGTTCGTGACCAGCATTACAACAGATTTCAATTTGGCTAGCCTAACCGTAAGCGCGACCATGCTCTAGTGACGGTGGATGAAACCCTAATTTCTAGTCATGGCACAAAGTTATGCCACCTCGGGCCCACAACATGCCACAAGACGTGCGGACTTAGGAAACCCTAAAAAAGGCGCAAAACCATAGCCACTCGTGGAAATATTTGCTCTTGTGGCCGTTTCTACATGGTGACCTGCCTATGGCTCCTCTGGCATAATTTTGGCACCGTTTGTATAAGATGGCATGCCACGACCACCTACCGCATGCTACATACCATATGCGCTAATCAGGGTTTCGGCATGCCAAACCCTAATTTAGGAAAAGTTGTTATGCCAACCAAGCCAAATAATGTTCCATAGAGCATTGGGATTGATGTGGCCCCTGAAACTGATGTTTCCACACCACATTAGAGTCTAACACCAATGTGCCAAAATCTAGTGGCCATGGCTACGCCAGACGCTACTTGAACCATCGTACCACTGGCATGCACATGCTATGCCAGCCATTCTACCGTGCCACTGGCATGCACGGACTATGCCAGTTATGCCGCGGTGCCCCTGGCATGCGCTAAAGGTGCCACTATACCATTGGCATATGCCAATGGCGCCATTGTGCCATTATCACGCGCCAATAGGATGTAACCATAATCAATGGCTACCCTTCCTCATGAGATACAATCTCACTGGTCCAAGTTCGCCACCGAACCGACAAAGCTTGCGCAAGTTTTATGCGACCACCAGATAAGCCTAATAGCACCACATGCTATCTTCCCGCGACAAGTCTCGACTTTGACTTGCCACACGTAGCAAACGCGTTGCATGTTTTCCACGTAAAACACTCGAGACATCAAACATGTCACAAACTAGGGGATACTCATCGGGGTATTGGTCTCGCGGTTTACAACGCGCGCGTGCAATACGCCGTTATAATAAAGTGTCGGGAAGATGGACAAGTAGTGGAGGCAAGAAGTAATGGGCGAACGGATCCACTTCCTTTTATCGTGGAAGCACGGTTTCCAACTTTACACGTTACTCCACTCTTCCATCACTCAATCGTTCCCACTTCCTACGAGACCAGGATACGTTTAATTATGACTTGTATAAATAGGTTTCACCTATTTCCACCAAACAACAGGTTTTGGTCAGAGAACAACATAGTATCCGAAATCACCAAAGAATCATAGCTTTTCATTCTCCGCAAGCCAGTTCCACTTTCGATACAAGTCATAAAATGACCACGCCTTCGTAATTAACCATTCTCGGTCTCAACACCTTCTTCGCTTCCTCCCTAAGACCATCCCTTCTCCTTCACATCAGTGGCCGAAGTAATCCTCGAACGGCCATTTCTTGTTTAGGCCAGATTGCACAGCATTGATCTCTAATCAAAAGTACTCCCCAAGTGCATTGTTTAGGGTTTAGATTTGTTTCTCATCCACACACACCCAAAATTACCAAAACCAGCAGAGACAGTTTTCACCCACAAAAAGTATCGTAATTAAATTGATCCCGGTTGTTCAACCATTTGATAGCCAGAGTCATTCTTTGATAAATGATCATTATGAGTCAGACTCAATAGAATTTGATCAATCCTTTTTTTTTTGTCGTTAAGGTAGATAACTGAACCAAGAATTCTCTTTCTTTATCATCAATCAGATCACTATTTGCGACCTAGGATTCTATTTCATCATCGATCCAATCAACGTCCATGTTATTTATTTTTCTTATCAATGAATAAATATCTTTACTTATACGACTTAGATATCTCGTATTTATCGAAAAAGTGACTCGATTGATAGGATTTGGTATGATACTTATGATAAGATTGATATTCAAATATTTATTCTTAGAACGTATTGATTTGACCTCATAAGTGGGACTACCACCCAATAGCATGTTGCCACCAAAAGCAGAACCCCGTATTTCTTCCAGATAATCTCTTAATTGTTCCAGAACAACTAGAAAGAGATTTTTTAACCAGAAAGAATTCAGTTCAAATGTAGGATACCTATCCAGAAGTTTTCACAACTCAATCATTTATGATGGAATCATCAAAGATTTGATCTTTTCGAACTCTGTCTATAACTCACTAGAGGTCCTAGAAACAAAGAGAAAATGTGTACGAAAGAGATATCCAAAGAACAAGAAGAAGGAAAAGGATCAAATAGAGGAACTTCCGAGCATTTGGTGATCTCAGATGTATCCATATCAATGGAACGGGTAACTCATTATTTCGATAAATCATTTCTTCGGACAAAAAAATATTATGTAAAAACTTACTCGAAATCTCATTTATCCGATTTCATTGTGGAAGAATCGCCCACAATTTTTTCTGAGGAATTGGCCATGATGTATCTGATCCATGCATAATATCATGAAAAATGGATACAAAATTTTGACTGCTACTTAGTATCGACAATAGGTCAGAAAAAGTATCTAAAAGGGTGAAATTTAGATATTTTTGTTGTTAGCTTTATTTGGTTTAGCAACAAATTAAGTTTTGTTTGTAACTAAGTTGGATTAGTGCAATCCTAATTTGAAAGTTTAAGATTTAGATTATGTATGACAGTTTTCTGTTGTGGTCAAGGAATTGATATTCTTTGACCAAAGTAGGTGGCATACAAAATAATATGTGTTGTTGTAGGATTGTTCTTCAACTGATGATGGCAGGTTGAAGGACACCTGTTCCTATGTAGCATGAGGTGAACTCCATTCTAGCCTCTTATATAACTAAATTAAGTTTATACCATCAATGAAAGATAAGAGGAGATAGAACTGCAAGTTTATCTAGCTGAAAAATATCTTAGTACTGAATCTCATACCAATCCTGATCTAAGGTATGCCCCTGACTACATCTATTTGTTTTCAGTGAACTGTCTAGTTAAAATATTGAAGATCCTAAACATATAGTAATATCAATATGAAGCCAATGTAAGTGAACATGTTAAAGTAAACTCTAAATCATGCTTAGCTTATAGTAATCATGTTTAAGTTGCTGATATTCTAACATTGGTATCAGAGCCTTAGGTTTAATCAATATTCTATAACTAGTACATGTTCTTTTAGTAGTTAACATGTTAGGTTCGCATCCTTAGAATCAACCTGGAATTATAAGTTGTCTTTGCTTCAGCGGTTTCCTTATGTGTCTTTGTTATATGATGTGTATCGCCAAAGTAATACTTAAAGACAAAACAAAGTACATGTTTTTCAGTTAAGGAACTGTGTGAAGTAGCATTCTAGAGATCACTGGTATGATTATACCCAAAGGTGAATCATACTTACGACATCTTGAACGGAACAAAATAATTTTCTTATATGCGATATGTGATAATTCTTCGAACCCAAAGGTGAAAGGGATTATTATATGCTAAATATAAGTCGTTTATCTTTCTTTTATGGTTAGAGACTTGATATATATTAGTTTTCACCCAAAGGTGAAGCTATGGCATATCGAGTCTGAAATCAAAATAATTACAATAAAGAACTCGTATGTTCTGATTTGTTATACCTATATGTTTTTTCATATGCTAATGTTGTATGCATAATCCTATCATAAAGTTTTAAATGGTATGACAGTTACAATCATGAATCCTGTTCAAGTCCAAGGGTTTATAGCTGGTATTGAGCCATTGAATGACACAAATTACTCAAGGTAGAAGTCGCAGGTTGAAATAGATATGGGTTATCTAGATTATGATATTGATTTGAGAGAACCTAAACCAGAAACACCTTCTGATATTGCCAAGAAAAGTGAGAAGTGGGATTACCTTAAATGGGAAAAGGCAAATAGGATGAGTCTTCTGATCATGTGTGGTGCTATTCCTGGTGCTATACAAGGTGGTATTCCTGATAGAGAGACAGTTAAAGAACTTATGGAAGTCATACAGTCACAGTTCCCCAGTTCCGTAAAATCTATGGTTGCCACATAGATGGGTCAGTTGTCTTCTATGTGGTAAAATGGGGAAAATAATGTTCGAGATCATATTCTTTAAATGGCTGATCTGATTTACAAGTTAAGGGTTTTGGTCATGAATCTTACAGATGATTATCTAGTTCAAAATGCAGTTAATTCTCTTCCGAAACAGTTTGAAGGTTTCAAGATTGCTTACAATATGGCTGACAGAAAGTGGGATGTAAATGAGTTGATTGCTTTTTCTGTGCAAGAAGAAGAAAGGCAACGCCGTGAAACTGCAGAGTATGCACATCTCTCTATTGCTGGTCCTAGCAATAAGAGATCCAAGAAATCAGATGACAATAAGAAACCTACTGGGCAGGCAAAGAAAACTTCTGACAATGAGTTAGCTATGAAGGAAAACGGTCCAACAACTGATAAGGACAATATTCAACGTCTAAGAAAGATAATAGGGTGTGTTTATTTTGTAAGAAGTCTCGACACTTTAAGAAATTTTGCCTCAAATATCAGAATTGGCTGAAAAAGCAAGAGAAAAATAAACAAGGTACATATTTTCATACAATGTGTTTTGAGATTAATTTGTCGGATACTCCTTTGAACAATCGGTGGTTAGAAAACGCTACAACAATTCATATCACTAATTCCTTGCAGGCACTCAAAAGCAAGAGGAATCTAAGTGAGGGAGAGAGGTGTCTATACATGCCCAATGCTCAAGGAGTGAAAGTTGAAGCTATTGGAAACGTACAACTGTTTCTGGAATCTGGATATATTGTGGAACTTTTTGATGTATATTATGTACCTAGTGTAATAAGGAGTTTGATATCAGTTGGTATACTTGATACCAAAGGTTTTTGCTTTTCTGTTGGTGGCGGATCCATAAGTATGTACCGTAACTCTCAACTTGTTGGTTTTTCCACCACTTGTTGATAATCTATACAAGTTGAATGTTGATCTTTATGCTACAAATTCAGTGTTGTGTATGAATGTAATGCTTCTATTAAAGGTACTAAAAGAAGTTTAAATTCTGAAAACTCTTCTATGTTATGGCATCAGCGTTTGTGGCATATATCTAGAGAATGTATGGAGAGACTAATAGGAGAAGGAATTCTGCAGCAACTGAATTTTTCAGATTTCAGTACTTGTGTTGCTTGTATTAAAGGAAAACTTGTTAAGACTAGGAAGAAGACAACAACGCGTAGTAAAGACTTGCTTGAAATCGTGCATACAGATATATGTAGTCCTTTTATTATTGCTTCCATAGGTGGACAAAGATACTTCATTACTTTCATAGATGACTTCTCGCGTTATGGGTATGTGTATCTTATTCATCAAAGATCAAATGCTCTTGAGGTGTTCAAAACTTACAAAGCAGAAGTGGAAAATCAACTTGAGAAGAAGATTAAAGTGCTGAGATGTGATAGGGGAGGTGAATACTATGGCGAGTCAGATTATTTTGGGGACAGTCATGGAAAATTGCTGGATTTTCTACGAGAACAAGGCATTGTACCTCAATTCACTACCCCTGGTTCACCAGAGCAAAATGGAGTAGCAGAAAGGATAAATAGAACTTACAAGGACATGGTTCGTACTATGCTATGCAATTCTACCCTTGCTGAGTATTTTTGTGGAGAAGCCTTGAAGACGACATCATATATACTGAATCGGGTTCCTAGTAAAGAAGTACCCTCGACTCCTTTTGAATTGTGGACAAGTAGAAAACATAGTCTTAATCATTTTCATGTATGGGGTTGTCCAGCTGAAGCAAGAGTTTATAATCCTCATCTCTCGAAAAGGAGCTTGATTCTCGTGACCGCAAGTTGTTTCTTTATTGGTTATCCATATAGATCAAAGGGGTAAAAAATTTATTGTCCATCTAAGCCTTTCAAAATTATTGAAACTAATAATGCTAAGTTTTTGGAAGATGATGAAACCAGTGGGAGTTCAGAGCCAAGATCGATTGTGTTTTAAGAAGAATAAGATACTCCTTCAAAACATATTGAGAATTCAGCTCACGAACTATCTAAAGTCGATATTACTGAATCTTCTAAAGGTGCTGAATAAGGTGAAACAGTTCTGCGAAGATAATCTAGATCAAGAAAAACTGTTGTGAAACCAGGTTTTAGTACGTTTATGATCAAATCAGACTATATAGCTGATGATGAAGATGAATGAAAAGGTGAGGGTACCTGTTAGAGCACTGCTCGGTCGAACTCGCATGCATTGCTATCTCAAGCATGTTTGTCAATGTTAGTGATCAAAACTATAAGTCTTAATTTCTAGTCTACTATAGCTAAGTTTTGGACTAGGATAAAAAGTGTAGTTGAGCTCAATAACTCCATGGAAATCATCATACAAGACGAAGAACTACTCAAGGAACTGGTGGAACTTCATCGACTAAAAGGTATGTGGAGACTTGAACTTATCTATCACTCAAAAGTATATCTACTCTATATCCTTTATTTGAGACAAAAGTCGTTTTGCTATATAGACTTTGATTATACACATTTGCTATTTCGAGCTGAGTTTATGTCGCCTATCTATTTCTCGAAGTATGTGTTGGTAAGATTTTGCTTTGGCCAAGTTGACGAAAGTCATGTTATGTTTCAATCACTTTGAAAATTGCTTTGACGAAAAATAGTTGTGAATAGAAACTATATAATAACGTCCTCTAAGAATGTTTCAATGATTGAAATGAGAGTTTAGATTATATAACCATTGTTGGATATAAGCATTGTGTGGCAACACATATATGTATAAGTCCTTTTTCCTTGAACCAAAGTATGGGTACTTTGTTGATCAGGAAAACCGGAACAAGAGCCGTGAACTCACCGTGAACCCGCGGAAGTTCTCATCCCCGAGAATACCCGCCGGAGTTTGAGAACTCCTTCCGGAACTTAAGTCCGCGAACTTAAGTTGGTTATATCTAAAGACGATTATTTGTGAACTTATATTTATATTAACTAAGGAATGCAAAATGCAAAATGCAAACCGTGGCTATAAAGTTCATGAATCAATTCGAGTGAATAAAATCGTTTTTGCTTCGATTGTGTCTTGTGTAGTTACATAAGATTTATACAATTGAACAACTCTCTAACTAGTTCATTTGAGTCATTTGAACTAGTTATGGTGAAGAAGAATATGGTTGATATGAAAAGTGCTCATATGGCTAACCCATTTGGTTAACTATTGTTGAACCAACAAATGTACATGTTTGGGTACCTGTTACACAAACCTAAAATCGTGCATTTCATTTTGTGTAACAAGCTAAGTTTTCGATCCAACTAGTTGAAAGATATTAGCTTGAATCTAATCGTGTTTTCATCTAATCTGAATATTGAATGCTTTGTTACTAAGCTAACATTGATTGCAAACCCCGATTTGAAAGACTATATAAGTGAGAACTCTAAAAATCGGAAATCCTAATCCCCCACACCTCCCGTGTGATACTAGTTTTATTAGCTAGAGTCGATTCTCCTTTAACCTTAGGTTTCTTCTTGAAAACCAGGTTAACGACTTAAAGACTTCATTGGGATTGTGAAGCTTAATTTATACTACTTTCTCGTAGTTGTGTGATCTGATCTTGCCGATTCTATCGGTGGTGAGTACAATCGTAACGATTGGATTGAGATTAATATCTCCGATTGGCAAGATATAAAAGTAGTCACAAACATCTTCGTGTCATCGTTTGTGATTCCACAATATCTTCTTTCGTCGCGTCGATTAAGATTATTGTGAGGTGATTGATAATACTAGACTGTTCTTCGGGAATATAAGTTCTAAGTTATCAATTGGTTCCTGTTCACCTTGATTTATCAAAAGACGGAACAAAACTCGTAGGTATTTTTGTGGGGGACGGATTTATCTATTATGTAGACTTTTCTATGTGATACAGATTTGTTTATTAAAGTCTTCGACTTTGAGTAGTAGCAACTCTTAGTTGTGAGTGAGATCAGCTAAGGGAATCAAGTGTGTAGTATCCTGCTGGGATCAGAGACGTAAGGAGCGCAACTGTACCTTGGATTAGTGTGAGATTGATTGGGGTTCAACTACAGTCTAGACCAAAGTTAGTTTGTAGTAGGCTAGTGTCCTGAAGCTGCTTAATACAAGTGTGTGTTCAATCTGACTAGGTCCCGGGTTTTTCTCGCATTTGCGGCGTTTCCTCGCTCACAAAATTTCTCGTGTGTCTGTGTTATTTGTATTCCACATTATATTTTGTTATATAATTGAAATATCATAGGTTGTGCGTTGTATCGATCAATTGTGAAATCCAACCTTTGGTGGTTGATTGGAAATTAATTGATCCTTGGATATTGGTCTTTGGTACCATCCAAGTTTATATATCTTGTATTTGATAGAAACTCACATATTTCTATTTTTTTTTGAGTATAGATCAAATATTAACTCTTTGATTTACTTTATTAAGATTGAGTCTAGTTGATTCTCTTGAAAGTATATTGGAGTTAGTCCATACAGATTGCTAATCGAAATATTGGGTGAGGTTGTTTTACCCCGCTTTTTCAATTGGTATCGAGAAAGTGCGAACACGCGAAAAGACCTTACAAGTCTGTGTTTGTAGCGATCTGACTCTATGGACAAGAGTACTATCTCTGATAAACGCGTCACCAAAAATAAAAGTCATGTCTCGTCTATTTATATTAAAGAGAAAGATTCTTCAATCTCAAATATAAACGAACCCTGTGTTCAAACTAGACAGACATGTTCCGAGATTACCCTTCAAAAGAGACTATCTCTCTAAATGAGCGGGAAACAACTGAAGAGAGTAATTTGATTCTAAATCTTGTTAGAATCCAAGATGATAGATTTAATCGGTTAAAACATCATGTTGATTTTATCCTTGTTGTTGTAAGGGACTGCAATTTCAAAGAAAATACTGAATATATCTCTTCACGTATATCTCTCGAGGCAAGCCTAAAAAAGGATGCTTTGGAAATTGAACATCGCTTGAGTAAACTCTCTATTCAAGGATGCTCTAAGCAGTCCAACATATCAAGTACTTTTGCTACGATTGAAAATATTCCAGCTCCAGAAGTAAAATGAGAATCTCTTCCATTCAAAAAGATGTTTTAGTCTCCTCCAAAAAAGGATGTACTACATCACAAGGAAGAAAGATAATCAAAAACAATTTTCATTTAATGAGCTAAAGGCTCATACTTGTGTTAATCAATCACAAGTTTGAAATCTCACTCACAAAAATCCTGGTTGAGTGAAAATTGATGAGGTATACTTATTGAGAAAGCGTCTTCCGATCATCCAGCTAATCTCTTATCGTTCTTAGATGGATTGATAGTTAGCAATTTTAAATAGGTATGTTCTGATTATTCTTTCTTTGTCTTGTATTGTTGTTTGTACCTTATGCCTTCTAAAGCTAAGATGTATGGACCCCTTCAAGCAACAAAGTGTTGTGTAAACCTTCCTCAAATAACCCTTTTGGGATTTAGAGGACCCTTTTTTTTTGCGGGTACACGTACGGTTTCGGGACTCTCTCTCAAACCGGTCTTGTAAACCCTAAGTACTTCCGAACTTGCTTATATACCCTTCTTATTGAGTTGAATTTTCTCACTCTAGGCTTCCTATTATCAATGGCTTCTTCTTCTTGCTCTTGGGATTTACTTGAAGACTTTGTTGATAATGCGGTATATTTCGAATTATATGAAAAGAAGGGAACCTTTGTTGAAGTTGAAGGATCCTTTCCTCAATCCCCTGATTCCTACTCTAATATTGAGGAGGTTGAAGAGATTTCAGCTGAAGTAGTTCTTGACTTCCTCAAAAACTTTGAAGATATAAAACAACAACTTGTTGATACAATGAAGTGTCTTGATGCGGTGAGAACTGAGTTGAAAAAGGTTAATTCTGACCTTGTCCTTATGAAAACCCGTGTTAAAGAACTTCCCAATAAGGATATCCACTCTGAAGATGCAGAGGATGTCATTGTTCACAAGTTCAAAGACCTCAAGACTCATGAGGATAGTGAACCGTCTATTTGACTTCAGTTCGTGTTCGGTTTTGGCATAGGAGTATGTTTTTGGTTTAGCTTGTTGATTTTATTTGCCTAGTAAATCTTCTATTTTCTTGTTTTTTTCAGAAGAATAACTAGAGTTTGGAATAGCCATTATTGTGATTACACATAGCTATGTCCAACGTTTTCATCTTCATATTTTTAGGACTATTGGTTTAAATTCTAAAATTGTTTGGAAGATGATTTTTGCAGTATTAATCTTTATGGTTTTATATATTGCAATTTGTTATTGGATATGTGTGTTTGCGTCCGTGAACTATGATTGTCCCATACCTTGTCAAAAGTTAAGTCTTTCATATGTCGATATTTTCAATAGTTGATTCTGTGACATCGCGGATGGATGTGCCTTCCATTTCAACAATCATGGGTAGGAGACAGTTCACTGTGGTAACCAAAGCAGACGAGCAATGCTTCACCACGTCCCTGGTAGCAATATGGCCATATCTTCTCCATATTCTAGTGTACAGAGTCACGAATTCCTTCGCACTAAGAATTTACCAACACTTCGATAGCTAGAAGATAAACACTTCATGCGGACTTCGAATGACAAACCTGCATTGGGATATTCATGGCAAGAAATACCCAAATCAGCATTTTCCAGATCTGCAGCGGTTGGTGTGCTCGGATTCGAAGAAAGGGGGGTGGTCAGATCATCATCATCGACAACAGTCACACATATTCTAGATGGATATCACCGCACAAAAGGAACTCTTGTCTCACTCGCTGATGGTAACAAACCAATATCTATTGGTCAATAAAAACGTACTGGTATGATCTTCTTAACTCGGATGATCCGGACGGGGGAGTTGTCGTTAGAATCAGGCCGCATGCGATTGATCAAGAATCTAGTCGGCTCGAAGATGATTCACTGCCGACTTGATGAAGGAAATATGGATTCAACATAAAAAGTCTTTGTCTTGAACTAAGATAACCTAATTGCACCAGCATATATACTGCAGAAACCCTAAAGAGAAACGGATGCCGAGCAAACACAATGGGTTTACACGGCGTCCAAAAATCGACCTCGACCAGATGAAGTCCCTCGTCGAAACCCTAATGTGGAACGGGAGAAAACGGTCAGATAGACAAAGGAACGCCTTCTTCACCATTCAAAGCAGCGCAATCTCCATGCGCTTCACTATATAAGCCGCACGATCTCCGCCCGCTCCACAGCAATCTCCGCCATTCAAAGCAGTGCCACCTTCACCCTTCCAAGCCAAGCGTTATCTCTGCCCTTTATGCGATGGCTCTATCTTCGTTGTTCGGTAGCAAAAATTCAAAGTGTTGTTTCCACCGTTCCATGGACATCACCAAAGTGGCGCCATCTTAGTCGTTCAAAGCAGCGTCATCTCCACAAGCCAAGGAAGCGCCATCTTGGCCGTTCAAGATAGCGTCATCTCCATACATTCCGTGACCTAGCCGGCTAGCAACATTCGCCGCTCCGCGGACCAAGTCGCGGTACTACCTCTGCCAATTAGTAGCCAAAGTTGCAGTGTTGAGGCCAGCACCCCATGGCCAAACCAAATTTATGCGAAACCGCTGATGCAAGGATCGCAAATTCTTCGTGCCTCCTGACAAAGGTTAGCCAAATCTCCCTGACAATCTCTTCATGACTTGTTGTTTCGATTTTATCCTCGTCTGTCATCATCTCATGCTTACCCCGCAATAATGCCACTGTTCCGAGCTAAGCAGGGGACTTAATATTGATGGTGGTTTTTAGCTCAGGGTTAAAATCGTAAAACATTGCATCTGATGTGACGTCACTTTACAAGGAAACAGAGCCACGTGTGCTAACCTCTCCACTGGAAAATTTATTAAGCCGCTCAATATACCTACATGAAATTTACCCAGATCAAGAATGTAGCGACTGGTCCCAGATGTTCTCAGGAATTTCGAGGCGCTTCGTGTATATTCACTTAATATAAGTTCCTCTAATGCCTTCTATGTTATGTTCTCTGGCTGAACTCTTAATGTTGATATGGCATGACGATTTGTGTTCACTCGCAGCAGAGTAGCACGAATCTCAAAATATCAAGGATAAGATCTTTGCATAAGGTATTCAACCAGAAAAGCATGCTGCTCTCTGGCAATGAACTTAAGAGAACTCTGTGTCAACACATAGAATTCAATCAATCGTCCTGAATAACTTACAGAAGTTAGGGTTTCGCGCCTCGCGCAATATACCAGACCTTGCTTGTTGATGAGTGCCAAATATTGCATATTTCTACATCTATTTATTGGCATTTAACTCATCTTTTTGTGCTCGTAAATCGATATTATCCTGCATTCGTATTTTCTTTGTTTTCAAGAATAAATATTTGTACTAATTAATTTTGTGTTTTTAGGTAGTAAATAAAGCTCGGAGAAATTGAGGATCCAAAGAGCAGAAAATTGGAGACAAGCGTCTATGGAGCAGAAAGCCAAAGCCCGCGCGCGCATCAGTTGCAGCCCAACAAGGAGCAACCATTCTCAAGACATGGGCTTGAGCAGTCCAAGACCCGACCCGGATCCAAGCCCGTACCATTTGAGCCGTTAGATTTTCTCAATTCATATCCTACGGCCGCATCAACCCACGCATCGGATTCACCGAGATCCAACGCTCGCTCATTCATGCGCATCGACCCTTCGCTGTTCCCGCTCCACAGCAAAACCACCTATCACCTTACCTTTCGAGCCAAACACTCCCTCCCCATTTCTCTTTCTCTTCCCCCCGACAATCCCAGAGAAAACCCTTACCTCCTTCTTCTCCCGACCAAACCATGGCAGAGCCACCACCATCTCCATCTCCCGACACCACAGCAGCAAAGACACGCCGCCCCACCACCTTTCTCCGCCACCCTAGTTCAACCCATCTCTTTCTCACCTTCTCTTACCCTAGAAGCTCGGTTGGAGATAGATGGAGCTAGGGTTTCAACTATTAGAGCATTAATGGCTTCCAGAGGCGAATTCGCAGAGGGAACAGGTTTGGGTTCGTCATTAATTGCACTTTTGAGTGATTGAGAGGTATATATTTGAGTGTTCATCATCTGAGAGAGAGAGTTAGTCAGTTTTTAGGGTTTAATTTGTATTTCAATTTTAAGTCTGTTTTCATTATGTTTAGTATGTTCTAATTCCATTTGCTAGGATTTAAATGAAACCCTAATTCTCTGTTTTGCTATTCAAACTTGGTTTGTGTTATTCTTGAATGCTTAATCTGTTAAGGTAGTTTCAATTTCAGTATTTCAATGCTTTGCTCTCACAATGAATGCCATGTATCCATTGTAGTTAGGATAACACTGTGTTGAATATACTTCAGCTCTTGTTGTGAAAATTATTGTCCATTCTTTGACTAGTTGTGCTTAACTAGACAATTAGTACTCTGATTTGGTATTTTAGCTGATAATTGAATTACCTCTTGGTGAAACTCCTTAGATAAGTGATAGAATTGACACATCTGCCTTATCTGTCACAGGAACAAGAATACTCAAACTAGTTGAATTACATAATCTGATTTAGTGGTGAATTTGACAATCCTAGTACCCTTTATACTCACTACTTGTAGTTCACTTTGATTTCATTGTTATAACCTCCAACTTGTCGTAAAGAAATTAAACAAACCCACCTTTGAGTTATCTTCTTAGAAATCAGTTAGGAATCCTTAATATCAACTACACAGCAACTTCATTTCTCTGTGGATCGACCTGTACTTGCCACGCTCCAACAGGCGCTGTGCACTTGCAGTTTTACGTAGGCGAAAACACCTTTCCCAGCCTACCAAGTTTTTGGCGCCGCTGCCGGGGAACTGGTAGTGTGCTGTGTTGCACCATAGTGCTTACCTTACTGTTTTCTTGTTAAACTTTGTATATATGTATTAGAATCATATTTGTCATCTGTTGTTGTTAGTATAACTTAACTGTCTCTTCTCTATTTTTTTTCTTGCATCTTTTACATTTTCACATCTTCTAGTGCATCTTGTTCAAATGCATTTTAGCTAGTGATCTTAACCGCATTCTCATACTAGCACCATCCTGTAGTTTAATATTAGTTCTGTATTTTCTTAGTAATCCATCTGTTCATATAAATTTTACCTTTAGCTCATTATCTCGTGTGACCTGTAACTTATTTATAAATTGCTTTTCTCTTAGTCATTGATTTGCACATGCTATAGTCTGTTGTTTACTCAAAGACTAGAGTATAACACAATCATCACCAATACATTGAAACATTCATCCTGAGCATACTCATTTGGGCTTGCATTCACTCGCATCTTAGAAATTGTTGTTTCGGCTCTATAACATCAATGAACCTAGTTGTCAGTTATTGATATCCTTTGTCTCAAACTGTACCTTGGGTATAGCTCTGAATTTTGCTATAGCATTAGTGCTCTCTTGTTTTGACTGTGTAACTTTGGGAACTGAAATTGTTTGCTGAGTAAACAGGTACCTGTGGAGCAGCTGAAGCAAAACCAAGGAAGAGGAGAAAAGGGAGCAAGAAAACAATTAGTGGAATTGCCTAGACCCAATTTTTACTTCCAGTGGTATCGTCTTCTCATCCTTCTCTCGTGTGATAAATATATGTATGAGAACCCTAAATGCATGATAAACCTCGCTACCTTGCTAGGTATTGCTCACACCAAATCCCTTTTCTTGTGTGTTCTCTCGCCTTTAATTTCCTTTTGATTTGTGTTCGACTCCATTTTGAAGTCGTGAGTTTGAGCTACCACTTGGAAAGCCAAGTTAGCTGAAAACCCCAGTGGAAGTCAACTGAGTGAGTTGATACCACAAACCCTGTTGAGCCAAGTGTTGACAACCCCTTTCATACCCTGAGCATAACCCATCTGACCATGTTGCTACTTTGCCTTGGCTGATTGCCAGTGGTGCTCAAACCTAAATCAAAAGCAAATCATACAACCCCTGCTCCAACCTCGCTACCACTTTGCCTCATCCCGCACTCTGTTGCATCCATTGCATGTGTGCATCTGCGACCACACAACCCTGTGGAGATCTGCATACTTTGTGCATAATCCCTGAATTTTGAGCTCAACTGACCTTGCTGAGCATGTAAAGTGCTAGCATTGATTATTTGCTGATTCATTTGCTCCATCTGTGAAGTTATACTTACCCTGAGCTGATCTGTTATCTTGTTGATGTTGTGAATGATCTGCTATCTGTGAAGTTTAAGCCTAGTTTGGTATTGCTGTGAGTTTTAGAAAAGCGCTTTTCTGTTGTGCTGTGTTGTGCGTTGCTGTGTTGTGCTGTGAAAATAAAGCAGTATGACGTTTGGTAAACAATAATTTGAAAAGCGCTGTGAAATTAACAAACTTTAAATTTTGTTTGGTAAGTTGGTATTTCAAAGTGCCGGTGATGTTGATAATGACGAAAATAGACATGTTTTTATCAATACATCGTAATTATAATAAATTATATTTAAAATTTTAATATATTTAATAAAATATAAGTAATATTTATTTTATTATTTTATTTATCATTATAAAATTTCAGACATTTATGATTGAACTAAAAAAAATAATAATTCAATCTATTTATGGAATAAAATAATATAATATAATACTCTTTGATAAGGGAAATTACACACTTTTGGTTGGTAAGAGGTTTTATTTATTATTATTTTTATCATTTAATAAAAAAAATTATGATTATTGTGCTTAAAAAATATTATTAATATTATTGAAAATTTTTTTCCTAAATAATTTATTATTATTATTGTAATTAATTTTTATTATTTCAAAATAAAAATTAAAAAATAGAAGAACAAAATAGAAGTTAGAAATATAGTGATAATTGTACAATATTCTAGGAAATAATTTGTCTTTATAATAAAACACAAGGTTAAAATAGAGAATTAATTAAATCAAATTATGTGGGTCCACAGCTTCTGCTTTTCCGGCTTTTAAAAGCTAGTGGTGAGTAGCTTTTAAAAGCAGGACTAAAATGGAAGTGCTTCTCTCCAAAAGCACTTTGAAAAAAATTTACCAAACATAATTTTTAGTAAAAGTTTGTTACAAGTTTGTTACAAAGTGCTTTTGATAGAAAAAAAGCAATCCCAAACGGGTTATATACACTGCAAATATCTTGTGATTGTGTACACCAAAGATCTATAAATTGTGTGTGCACCTTGGGTGCTTGAATGAGTTGTTAAATAACAAAGTTAGTGATAACAATTAGTTGTTTTTCAAACACACAACCCAAACATGCTTCACCCGAGTGAGCACATCCAAATACCATGTGCACCATACACGCTTTTACTTTCCTTGTGCACCCGCCAATCGGTCCCGACAGTGTTGTGTTGTGCATAAGCTCCGCCTATAAGCTATCCTAAGCTGTCTTGTTTGTATAAGTGGTTACGAGCACAAAACTTGTCTTTGTCTTGTGCACTCTCCAAAGCACCCCTGTACTAGAATTTGTATGTAATTTTTGTTGTGTGTCTCACTGGCTCTGCATAAACCGGGCTGCACCGCCACTTAACTCCGGGCTGCACATAACCCAGGGTTGAAGCCCACATATCCAAAGTTGTACCTTAAAGACAATAAAAAGCACTCCCCTGTCTTTGTTGTCCGAGAATCGGTGAGTTAATTTTTGTGGTTTTTGCTCTTCTGTGTTGAAAACTGATTGGATGTATGTATGTCAATATGCTAGATATGCTAGCTAGGCTATGATTGTGTCTTTTAGAGACCAAACAAATCGACTAGTTAGAATCCACCCGGACGAAATTGTCAGCATACCCAGTTCTTCAACAGAAAGCCCAAGCCCAAACCCATCTGAAACAGAAATCATGGGTGATGAACAAAACCAACCCCGTAGTCTCAAGGACTACATGTACCCAACTAGGGCAAGCCAGCCCTCTTGCATCATTCTACCACCCGATCTTGTCGAGGTTTGAACTGAAAGCAAGCACCATTCACATGCTACCGTGTTTAGAGGGGTCGATCTTTGAAAACCCCTACCATCACGTGAGAGATTTTGAGGATATTTGTGGGACTGTTTTAACCAAATGCCAGAGGAGTCCCTCAAATCGAGATTGTTTCCTTTTCTCAAAGACAAAGCCAAGTCATGGCTTCATGCCCTACAACCACGGTCCATTAGAACATGGGATGACCTCACAAAAGAGTTTTTCAAAAAAATTTCCCCAACCATAAGATTTCGACAATTCGCCAAAGTCTAAATGGTTTTGTGCAATTAGAAGACGAAACTCTAGCAAAGTACTTGGAGAGATTCAATGAATCACTACTCCAATGTCCCCACCATGGCTTTGAAAAATGGAGACTCGTGCAAATATTGTATGAGGGTCTAGATGTTAGAACCCGAGCGCCACGGTCGAGTCAATGTGCAATGGTGCATTTATTGACAAAAGTGCCGATGAGGCTTGGACTTTCTTAATCGAAGTCGCTGAAAAGACTCAACGGTGGGGAGTCCATCCGTGAACCAAAAAGGACTACCCCTGTAGGTAATGTTCATAGAATCGAGTCGACTTTGAGGAAATGCAAAAATGGCATCTTTGGCCCTAGGAGAATAGAATTGCTTGAGTTGCGAGAAGAATGTAAAATCTAATGCCCCTACTCTCCGTGACCAAATTGAAATGGCCACTTGTGCCGCATGCCATAGCTCGACCACTTAGTGGACAACGTCCCGGACTTACATGCATTTCAAGAGTCTAAAACCGAGCAAGCCAATGCATTATACCATAGGCAAGAGAACAACCCTTATTCTCAAACCTATAACCCAGGTGGAGGAATCACCCTAACTTCTCATGGTCCAAAGGGCACACAAGGGGACCAACAAATAATAACCAAGGATACTCATATCCTGAAACCCCAAGTACAACCACCCACTCAAGACCCTTTAGAGAAAAAGCCTAGCTTTGAAGACTGTGTCGGTGTTAACACAAAATCTTTCACAACTTCAGAAAACCACCGACCAATGTTTCACAAGTCTAGAACTTAAAATGGGTCAAATCTGTGATGCATTGAATGAGGGAGAGAAAGGCAAATTCCCTAGTCAACCCCAACAAAATCCAAAGAATGTGTTTCAGCGGGATCCTCAACTGCAATGAAACTCCACATAGTCATGTGAATGCCGGTCACCACTCTCCGTAGTGGTAGAGTTGTTGAGAACAATGTAGGTGTACCACCGCCAAGCGAGTCTAAATCGACTCACCAAGACACACAACACCGCAGAAAAACATCTACCGTAGAAAAGAATCTGAGCATGTTGATAAACCCAAGAGTCCTACCGATATAGATGTTCCTTTGCCAAGTCATGTACCCGTTGCTCCCATTTCCACAACGGTTGGTGCAATAAAAGGGGGTAACCAATACAACGAGATTTTGGAAATGTTCAAAAGAGTTAACATAAACATTCCATTTCTCAAGCAATCAGGCAAATACCCACCTATGCTAAGTTTTTGAAGGACTGTGCACACAAAAGCGAAAGCTTCATGTGCATAAGCGTGCCTTTCTCACCGAGCAAGTAAGTTCAATTATTCAAAACAAAACCCCACCTAAGTTTAAAGACCTGTGTAGCTCCAACTATCTCTTGTACTATAGGTGAGCATACAATCGGAAAAGCTTTATTGGACTTAGGAGCTAGTGTGAATCTCTTTGCCATATTCTCGTATGTGCGCTTAGGTCTTGGGGAATTGCAACCCCACCCTCAAGTACGCTACAATTAGCGGACGATTCGTGAAAATCCCTCGGGAATCGTTGAAGATGTGCTAATCAAGGTTGATAAATTTTATTTCCTGTGGACTTCATTGTGTTAGATACTCAACCTGTGCAAAACCCCAGAAAATCATATTCCCGTTATCTTAGGACGCCCCTTCTTGGCAACGTCAAACGCTATCATAAATTGTCGTAGCGATATTGAATTTGTCTTTTGGCAACATGACTGTAGAATCCGAATGTCTTTCATGTGAATCAACAACCCATAGATTGTGATGATAATGAATTGCACGAGATTAACATGATTGAGAGTCTCGATCCAAGACTCATTGCCCGACATTTTGTCAAAGGGACCCTTTGCAAGCATGTTTAGATAACTTTGACTTAGATCTCTTGAGTCCGAGTACATTAGTGAAGTTCACTCCTTGCTTGAATCAATTCCACCCCATGGATATTGCAAAATGGCAGAATGCAGTGGAACCACTTCCACTCTCTGATTCCAAATCTTCCCCACCTCTTGATACACCACCTAAGCTTGATTTGAAACCATTACCTGATACTTTGAAGTATGATTTCTTAGGTCCTTATGATACTTTACCTGTGATTATTGCATCATGTGTAGACCAAAGTAATCGAAATCGTTCCTCGGTGCTACTCGGTTGGGGAGCTTGGAGCGAGGAGCAATAAGTTCGGACTTGGAAATCGCCAAAACTAGGTCTAATACCTCTAATCTATTTATTATTAATTTATATATTGCTGCTCATAAGTCATGATTTGTACCTGATTAAAATTAAAATTTTAACATTATGATGTAATTAAGTGTGTAATATTGTTATATTAAACGTATTTATCATGTATTTAGAGGTTTTTTTATTTTATAACTCTCTTCTAAGGGTTATGAATATTTTATTTTCTGATTTAAGTGCATGCAAGGCCAACTCAGAAAAATCGTTAACTCGTTTTGCTAAAAAATCAGTCCAAATCGGCAGCCTTAATTGCTAAAAATTGGAGAGGCCTTGGAATCGGAAATCGCCTCGATCATAGAGCTTGTAGCGATTACTCGGTGAGTAATCGGCCTTGGAGAGCGATTTTGACTACACTGGTGTAGACACGGAACAGGAAAGTCAACTTTTAGAAGTACTCAAAGAACATAAAGGAGCCTTAGGTTGGACCATCTCCGATCTTAAGGGTATAAGTCCCACAATTTGCATGCATCACATAAACCTTGAAGAGAACACTAAACCATCTAGGGAAATGCAAAGGAGACTTAACCCCAACATGAGAGATGTTATCAAAGGTGAGATTCTGAAATTGCTTGATGCGGGTATCATTTACCCGGTTCCAGATAGCAGTGGGTCAGTCCCATACAGGTGGTACCCAAAAAGTCTGGCATTACTGTAGTTCAAAATGAGATGAATGAGCTTGTTCCCACCCGTGTGACCACAGGGTGGCGAGTTTGTATTGATTATAGAAAACTGAACACAGTAACAAAGAAAGACCATTTCCCCTTACCTTCATTGACCAAATGCTAGAAAGGTTGGCGAAGCATAGTCACTATTGCTTCTTAGATGGCTATTCTGGCTACAACCAAATTCACATAGCACCCGAAGACCAACAAAAGACCACATTTACCTGTCCTTATGGAACATTTGCTTACCGTCATTATGCCTTTTTGTTGTGTAATGCACCCGCCACTTTTCAACGTTGCATGATGAGCATATTTTCTGACATGGTAGATAAGTTTCTCGAAATTTTCATGGATGATTTTTCTGTGTTTGGGTCTTCTTTTGATGAGTGTTTGCATCACCTCACTTGTGTGCTGATTAGGTGTAAGGAAAAGAATTTGGTTTTGAATTGGGAAAAATGTCATTTCATGGTTAACTCAGGCATTGTTTTAGGGCTTATTATCTCGGAAAAAGGCATAGAAGTAGACAAAGCCAAGGTAGATCTCATTCAACACTTGCCCCAACCTCGCTCTATGAGGGACATAAGATCATTTCTAGGCCATGCGGGTTTTTACCGCCGAATTCATCAAAGACTTTAGTAAAATTTCAAGGCCTTTGTGCAATCTTCTTGCAAAATATGTTGCATTTGTCTTTGATGATGCTTGTAAGGAAGCATGGGAGCAACTGAAGGCTCTCCTTACATCTTCCCTATAGTGGGACCACCCGACTTGGTCATTACCATTTGAGATTATGTGTGATGCGTCCGACTATGCCAGTAGGAGCTGTTTGGGGCCGAGAGTAGACAAACTTCCATATGTGATCTACTATGCTAGTAAAACACTTAATGATGCTCAATCAATTATTCCACAAATCGAGAAAGAGTTGCTAGGTTGTTGTGTTTGCATTAGATAAGTTTAGATCTTATTTGATAGGGTCTAAGGTCATCATTTATTATGACCATGCTGCATTGAGATATCTTTTGTGTAAGAAAGATGCTAAGGCTCGTCTAATTCGATGGATACTCTTGTTACAAGAGTTTAACCTCGAAATTCGAGATAAGAAAGGATCAGAAAATGTTGTTGCTTATCACTTGTCTAGGTTGAATGTTGAATCTGCTGATGAATCTGTGTTGATTAGGGAATCATTCCCTGATGAACAATTGATGCTTGTGTCTGAAATGCCATGGTTTCTTGATATTGTGAACTACCTTGCTACTGGTAGAATGCCCTTGCATTGGTCTAAACAAGACCGTTCTAAGTTCTTGGCTGAAGTTAAACATTTCCTTTGGGATGACCCATATCTGTTTAAGTACGCAAGACCAAATCATTAGGAGATGTCCCCAATTCGAACAAAGGGACGTCATTTCTTTCTGTCATGACCATGCATGTGGAAGCCACTTAAGTGCCAAGAAAACTATTTGCAAAGATCTTGCAAAGCGGTTTCTATTGGCCAACATTGTTTAAGGATAGCCATGCTTTTATGTTGCTTGTGGCCGATGCGAGAAATTAGGAAGTATCTCTAAGAGAAACATGATGCCCTTACAACCCATTTTGATTGTTGAGTGTTTGATGTGTGGGGTATTGATTTCATGGGTCCATTTCCTAACTCGAAGGTAAGTTGTACATTCTTGTTGCTGTTGATTATGTCTCTAAGTGGGTATAGGCCATTGCATCCAAAACCAACGACCATAAAGTTGTTCTTTCTTTTCTTAAGGAAAACATTTTCTCTCTGTTTTTGGAACACCTAGAGCAATAATCAAACATGGAGGTAGTCATTTTGCAATAGACCCTTTGAATCACTTGTGCGCAAGTATGGAATCACTCATAAGGTAGCAACACCTTACCATCCTCAAACCAAAGGCCAAGTAGAAGTTTCTAATAGGGAAATTAAGCATATTCTTGAGAAGACCTGTCAATCCTTCTAGGAAAGATTGGTCTTTGCGCTTAAATGATGCTTTGTGGGCCTATAGAACTGCATACAAGACTCCCATTGGGATGTATCCTTACAGACTTGTGAACGGTAAAGCATGTCATCTCCTGTGAGTTAGAACACCATGCATATTGGGGGGCGTAAAGTTGAATTTTGATCTTGATAAAGCTGGTAACCAAAGAAAACTTCAACTCAATGAGTTAGAAGAATTGAGAAATGATGCATATGATAGTGCCAAAATGTACAAACAAAGAATGAAAGTGTTTCACGACAAGCGCATTCTGCGCAAGTCCTTCACACCGGGTCAAAAAGTTTTATTGTACAACACTCGTTTGCACTTGTTTCGGGAAAAGCTACGTTCTCGATGGTCGGGACCATTCTTGGTACGTCATGCGTTTTCCCCATGGAGCCGTTGAAATTGAAAACCCAGCAACCAAGAACATCTTCAAAGTCAATGGTCGAACTAAAACCATTTCCTCGGAGTATCTTCCACCGAAGTTGAGACCGTCGACTTGGAAGACCCCATCTATGTGGACTAGACTAGTTCACTTGTGTACATACATATGGACTAAAATCCATTCTCTTTCCCTTTTCTTTTTCTTTTTGCATAATTTTTAGATATGTGCTAAATGAAACTTTTTGTCTTGCCCTCTGGTTGTTTGCTTTCAAAGCATTCATCCTCCTTTGGTTTAGCAACATCCTTGTACATCCGGTAATCTCTTCCCTTTTCTTTATTCAGCATGGTTCTCTTGGTATGTGACTGTTTAAATTCTTAATCAACTGTTGACACATTGAGGACAATGTTTTTTTTTGGTTTGGGGTGCATTTGCATTTGCATATAGATTTTTTAGTCTTTTATTTCAAAAAAAAAAAAAAAAAAAAAAAAATTCAAAACTCTTTGTAAATAAAAAACCTCCAACTTTTAGAGATCTTAGAGTCACTAGCATGCTTCTAGCTATGCTTACATAGAGAGTCTAACCGAAATAACAGAACTTGGAAGTACTGGAGAACACAATCGGGTTTCTTAGTTGATTAGAGCGTTAAAGTTGGATTTAACCATACCGGAGGGCAAATTAGGTGCTGTTTAGATATTCGGTAGTAGAATTGTGATCACCCATAGTGGAGGCTACCCATTTTACATCAAGCGAGGAACCGACCTTCAATTTTTGTGACTTTCTAAAAATCATAGAGTGTGTGTCACCGTCACGTCAATTCGGGTAGGAATGGTGAGCTACCCAACTTCGCACCACTTTCAAAGACTATTTTGATCTCTTGAGTGCTAATTTTGTCAATCATGAGGGTGACGTTTAAAGATGAAAACTCCTTCTAAATATCGATTTGCAGTTAGCATCACTCTCTCCCTCTCAACAACATCAACAGATTCATAGAAACACATCATCGTCAGCAAGCGAAGCATCATCAGAATATTTGAAGAAAAGTTGAAATAGTCCAAGGTTTACATGCAACAATGAAGAGAAAGGAAAATAGGATGAGAATTAATGAAGTTTGTGAAATCAAGACAACACAAGTGTGGAAAATTGAGTTTTATTGTCATCATAATCTAAAAAAACAAAAAACAAATGTAGTTTATTTTCTGTGTCTAGTTACCACCAAGTTATTATGTAAAAAAAAAAAAAAAAAAAAATGTTTGTCAAGTTTTTGTGAAGTTCAGAAGTTCATCATCAGCTATTGAAGACCGAAGACCGAAGATTGAAGACGTTTCTATGAATGCTGAGAGAGAGTAATGTTAATTGCCGATCGGGTGAGAAGATAAGTGAGTACTCCCATCCTTGCTAATGGTTGATTTAATTTCTTAGAGATCATCGAGGAAAAGATTCTTTTTGTCCACAACTCGTGGAGTCTCCGTTATTTCGGAAGGTTATCCTTCTTACCTTCAACGTGTGCGGGATTTCTCTCTTTATTCCGCCTGCGCACACATGAGAGACTAAAAAGCAATCTTTTTGAGTGCAATTATCATAAAACCCTAATGGTGAGGCGGAAGTGAGGCTTATGATCACAATAGAATCCAATTGTTTCATATGGTATGGTTACTTCTCGCTCAACTCTTAAGGATGAGAATGCGTTCTTTGGTAGTTCTAACTTCGTGTTACTAGCATGCGAAACTCTATGTCCTCATAGCTCCTTGGATGCTTGAGACTCTTTTACACTCTGAAGTTGTAGAAGGTTTTGTGGGTACACCTCTGGTAAACCCTCACGAGACTACAACTCGTCCACTAGGGACACCTAGGGGTTTAAAGGCTTAGTGCATACGCTAAATGCATTCGAGAGACCCACGACAGTGGTATAGTTAGGAGTTCCTAATTTCTGTTTCACTTGAGGACAAGTAAAATTCAGGTTTGGGGGTATTTGATGAGTGCCAAATATTGCATATTTCTACATCTATTTATTGGCATTTAACTCATCTTTTGTGCTCGGAAATCGAGATATTATCCCAGTTCGTATTTTCTTTGTTTTCAAGAATAAATATTTGTACTAATTAATTTTGTGTTTTTAGGTAGTAAATAAAGCTCGGAGAAATTGAGGAGCCAAAGAGAAGAAAATTGGAGACAAGCGTCTATGGAGCAGAAAGCCAAAGCCCCCGCGCGCATCAGTTGCAGCCCAACAAGGAGCAACCCATTCTCAAGACACGGGCTTGAGCAGTCCAAGACCCGACCCACGACCCGGATCCAAGCCCGTACCATTTGAGCCGTTAGATTTGCTCAATTCATATCCTACGGCCGCATCAACCCACGCACCGGATTCACCGAGATCCAACGCTCGCTCATTCATGCACATCGACCCTTCGATGTTCCCGCTCCACAGCAAAACCGCCTATCACCTTACCTTTCGAGCCAAACACTCCCTCCCCATTTTTCTTTCTCTTCCCCAGACAATCCCCGAGAAAACCCTTACCTCCTTCTTCTCCCGACCAAACCATGCAAGAGCCACCACCATCTCCATCTCCACGACACCACAAAGAAAGAAAGACAACCGCCCCGACCACCTTCTCCGCCACCTAGTTCGACCCATCTCTTTCTCAGCTTCTCTCTTACCCTAGAAGCTCATTTGGAGATAGATGGAGCTAGGGTTTCAACTATCAGAGCATTAATGGCTTCCAGAGGCGAATTCGCAGAGGTAACAGGTTTGGGTTCGTCATTAATTGCACTTTTGAGTGATTGAGAGGTATATATTTGAGTGTTCATCATCTGAGAGAGAGAGTTAGTCAGTTTTTAGGGTTTAATTTGTATTTCAATTTTAAGTCTGTTTTCATTATGTTTAGTATGTTCTAATTCCATTTGCTAGGATTTAAATGAAACCTAATTCTCTTTTTGCTATTCAAACTTGGTTTGTGTTATTCTTGAATGCTTAATCTGTTAAGGTAGTTTCAATTTCGGTATTTCAATGCTTTGCTCTCACAATGAATGCCATGTATCCATTGTAGTTAGGATAACACTTGTGTTGAATATACTTTAGCTCTTCTTTGTGAAAATTATTGTCCATTCTTTGACTAGTTGTGCTTAACTAGACAATTAGTACTCGAGTTGGTACTTTAGCCGATAATTGAATTACCTCTTGGTGAAACTCCTTAGATAAGTGATAGAATTGACACATCCACTTATATCATCACGGGAACAAGAATACTCAAACTAGTTGAATTACATAACTTTGATTTAGTGGTGGATTTGACAATCCTAGTACCATTTATACTCACTACTTGTAGTTCACTTTGATTTCATTGTTATAACCTCCAACTTGTCGTAAAGACATTAAACAAACCCACCTTTGAGTTATCTTCTTAGAAATCAGTTAGGAATCCTTAATATCAACTACACAGCAACTCCATTTCTCTGTGGATCGACCTGTACTTGCCACGCCTCCAACAGGCGCTGTGCACTTGCAGTTTTACGTGGCGAAAACACCTTTCCCAGCCTACCACTTGTCAAAATTAAGCAAACTAAGCAATTAATCCTCCATGGATTAGCAGGTGCAGAACCTCGCCCAGAATAAGGAAAACAGGGAGCCGCATGAGCAAAAAGAGGCGTGGACATGCCTTAGGCCATCTAGCGCCATTGGCCATGCCCCGACCCTATTCCCTCGACCAATCAGGTCGCTTTAAACTCACCAGAACTGTAGTGACGCCTTATGTTTGGCCGACCCCCTTTTATGGCCAATCAAGTTGCTCTAAAACTTGCCACCATACATTAAAGTCCAAATGCACCCTGTCGCGCCACCATGCTAAACCAATATGCCAACATGCTACCTCGCAACTTGCCACTTCGTGGCAACCCGTCATAAATAGCCACCCACGGCAATTCCTACTCCTGTGGCCGTTTCCATATTATGGCCTTGCCATAGTTCCTTTGGCATAGCCATGACGCCATTTGCACAAAAGTAGCGCAATGCCGCAGCCGCATGCCACGTGCACTAATTTGGGTTTTGACATGCCAAACCCTAATTTGGGAAAATTGCTACCAAAGCCAAATAACGTTTCCCAAAGCAAAGGGATTTGCGTGGCAACAGGGCCAATGTTGCCACGCCACATGTGGGTACGACTCCACGTCGCCAAGTTTTGGCCACGCCAAACCCTAATTCTCCCACGGCGCCAAGTTTTGGCCACGCCAAACCCTAATTCTTCCATGGCACCTTGGCCACGCCAAGCCCTAATTCTTCCACGACGAATTCTTCCACGGCGCCTTGGCCACGCCAAGCCCTAATTCTTCCACGGAGCCTTGGCCACGCCAAGCCCTAATTATTCCATGGCGCCAAACCCTAACTTTGGCCACGGAGCCAATTTTTAGCTTTGGCCATGCCGCAACATCACTGGCATACCACTATGACGCGGCTACTGGCATACCACTATGTCACGGCTACTAACATGCCGCTATGCCATGGCTACGCCACTGACATGCCATTAGCATGTGGCTGACGCCATTTCAATATAAAACAAGATGTGGCCATAATCAATGGCCATCTTTCTTCATGAGATGCAATCTCAGCCATCCAAGTTCGCCACCGGGCCGATGGACTCGTGGCAACTCTTAGGCGACCAACCTCATAAACCCAGCGACCATGGCTACGCCAGGCGCCACTTGCACCATCGTGCCACTGGCATGCACAATTCATGCCGCAATGCCACTGCGCCATTGTCAGGCGCCAACACAAGGTAGCCACAATCAACGGCTACCCTTATTCATAAGATGCGATCTCGGCCATCGAAGTTCGCCACCAAACCGGTAAGCTCGCGACAAGTTTTAGGCGACTAACCAAAACGAGCCTAGCATCACATGCTATTTACCTACGGAAAGCCTCTCGATTTTAACTTGCCACACGTAGCAAAGTGTACATGTTTTCCACGAAAACACTCGAGACATCAAAATATGTCACAAACTGGGGGATGCTCATCAGGGTAGTGGTCTGGCGGTTTTCAGCATGCGGCGTGCAATGGGCCTGTTACAAGAAAGTGTCATGAAGTGGGATAATTAGTGGTGGTGAAAAGTAACGGTGTAAATAATTCATTTCCTTCATCATGGAAGCGTAATGACTGGCGGTTACACGAATCACTTCCCTCATCATGGAAGCATAACGTCTCGACAGTTACACGTTAGTCTTTTCTTCCACCACTCAATCGTTTCCACTTCCTACGAGACCAGGTACGTTTCACTATGACTTGAATAAATAGGTCTCACCTATTTCTACCTAACAACAAGTTTTGGTCAGGAGAACAATACAACATCCAGAAATCATCTGATAGCTTTTTCATCCAGCTATCCAGTTCAACTTTCTGATACAAGTAACAAAATGCCCACACTTCCAGAATCAACCATTCTGGTCTCAACACTTTCTTCGTTCCTCCCTAAGACCAACCCTTCTCCTTCACTTTGTGACCGAATCAAGCCTGGAACGGACATTTCTTGGTTTAGGCTAGGATTGTACAGATTGATCTCTCGAATCAAAAGTACTCCCATGCATTACATTGTTTAGGGTTTAGATTCGTTTCTCACCCACATACACTCAAAATTACCAAAATCAGCAGAAACGGTTTTCACCCTCAAACAGGTACTAATAGAGCTTCTCTATCCCAAAGAAGACTTTAAACTGAGCGGCCGTAAGAGATTTCGCCTACTTAGGTTACTCTCCTCTCCGAATAGGTACTATACCAAGAACAACACAACAAGAGGTAGTTTGCTGTTACGAAGGATTAGTTTGCAAGAAAGGAAAACTTCAAGTATTTATATACCTGGAAGTTTGGACACCAAGGAATTTCCAAAACCGAAAATATTCTCAAGATATTCATTAAAGCACAAATTCGGTTTCCATAATTCCTGGAAATGCTCTGTCCAATAATAATGATCGAAATCTCTAATTAGTAAATGCACATTACTAATTCTTATTTTCCTAAAAATGAAGTTAATAACCTTAATTAAAAGATTCTTAACTTATTCATGTTTCGCTCCTGGGATTCTCTTCCCTTAGCTATTAAGGAATAACTTTGAACAATTAAATAATAAACATTCATAGCACATGTTCAAAGTATGTTGACATCTAAACTTTGTAAGTTCTCTTTCACACTTACAACCTTGAAACCGATTTGCCACACTTCCAAACAAGTTTAGAATTGGTTCATCTGACTTTCAAGAACTATGCGATTGATCAAATAACATTCAATCACAAATCATGGCTTTAACGATTCTACCAAAACAAGTTTCGGTTTTACCTTCCATGTGAGTATTGTGCATAGTCACACTAGCTTTCCAAAATTAGATTGACTAGGTACTAGGATCAGTTCCCCACATATATATGGTATCTAACTTATATGTGTTGCACATGTCCATAGGATCGGTTCCCCTTTCTGCTATAAACCTTGTTGCACCTCATACAAGGATCGGTTCCCCTTTGTGATGTACTTCACCTCTTACTAGGATCGGTTCCCCTTTCCCATATTTGGTCAGACATAAAATCACAAACCTGATCATACCATCTCAGGTAATTACTTAAGATCGGTTTTACTAATAAAAGTTATACCAATACATAAGTAAGGCATGTGTGAATAGTTTTATCAAGAACATAACAAGTTATGAACGGTTATACTAAATCACACATATTGGATGTTCACAAGATATGCAATGAATAACAATCCCAATAACGCCTGGCGGTTTCCTTTTCGATTCACAAACAAGTTTATGAACTTACTTCCTTAGAACACATGTAAAACATTGTTCCCTAGGATAAAATCCTCACCTCATACCCATACATAATCACAATAGCATTCAAATGATTATGGCGATGTCTTATCTACAAAGTTTAATGGTTAAACAATAAACCTCGTATTGTATTCCTTAATACTATGTCTATCTAGAGTTCAAATATGCTTCGCAGTTTTGTTTTCAATATGCACGACTTGAAAGATATGTTAGGGAATGAAACAGTTCAAGTTAAATATCACTAACCTCAAGTGGAAGGATGATTGTTATCGTTATAGCTCCTTGTTTCTTCACATCTTCAAGTCTTCGCAATACTTGTAAAGTCTTAAATCCTAATACTTTCAAGCTAACCTATACGAAGTTGACTCTAGTACATAATCAAGCGACTCTTAACATGAGTTTTGATTCACTAAAATATGACAACCAAACTTGACATACCAATGCTTGGTGGGGTCAACCGAGCTATGCTCTAACAATGAACTTTTAACATATTCACAAGCAATGAATGGTAAAAATGCTCATTGTTGGATTCCTGCCATTCATGAAGAACTGAAATCAATGGATTTAAATGATGTTTGGGATATGGTTGATCTACCTGAAGGTGCAACTACTGTGTCAATGGATTTTTAAAATTAAAAGGAATGCTGATGGGAGTATAGAAAGATACAAGGCCAGACTTGTGGCGAAGGGTTATACTCAATAAGAAGGTGTCGACTACGAAGAACCTTTTTTCCAGTCTCTAAGAAGGATTATTTTAGAATAACCATGGCTCTTGTAGCTCATTTTGATCTAGAACTGTTTCAAATGGATGTGAAAACAACATTCTTGAATGGTGAACTAGAAAACAAAATCTATATGGTTCAACCAGAAGGCTTAACATCTAAGAATCAAGAAGGAAAGGTCTGTTGTTTGAAAAAATCTCTGTATGGTTTGAAACATGCCTCTAGACAATGGTATCTGAAGTTTGATCAACTGATTACCTCATTTGGTTTTGTTGAAAATGCGCTTGACATGTGCATTTATCTGAAAACTAGTGGGAGCAAGTTAATTTTTCTGATCCTATACGTTGATGATATTCATTGGGTACTAATAATCATCATATGTTATATGAAACTAGGAATTTTCTCTCAACTAATTTTGAGATAAAAGACATGGGAGAAGCTTCTTATGTCCTAGGTATTAAGATTCATCGTGATAGAAACAGGGGTTTGTTGGGTTTAACTCAAGAAGCTTATATAAAGAAGATTCTGAAAAGGTTTGAGATGCATAATTGCGCAGCGGGAGAAGTACCTATCGTTAAAGGTGACACTATTAATAAACTACGATATCCAAAATCGAAATAGAAAAGGAGCCGAATTGACTCGAAAAGGTATGCATCAACAGTAGGTAGCTTAATGTATGCCATGATATGTACTCGTTCAAATTTAAGTTTTGTAGTTGGTATGTTGGGACGATATCAACAAAATCCAGGCGAATCCCATTGGAAGGCAGTAAAGAAAGTGTTTCAATACTTACAAATGAACAAAGCATTTTCAAATTGTTTAAGAAAGATCGAGAGAGTTAGAAGTTGAATGTTTTTCAGATTATGATTTTATGGGATCAGACAGTCTGAAATCTACTTTAGGTTATGTTTTCATGTTCGCTAATGGTGTTATTTCCTGGAAAAGTGTTAAACTACCAGTACAAGCTCAATCTACAATTGAGGCAGAGCATATGGCTTGTTATGAGGCGACTACTCAAACTGTTTGGATAAAGAACTTTATGAGGGGTCTTCTAGTTATTGATTATGTATCTAAACCAATGAAGTTTTACTGTGATAACCAAGCTGAAATCAGTTTGCGAAAGATAATCAAGGATCGGAAGAGTGAAACATATTGATGTTAAGTATTTCTTGGTAAAGCGCAAAATCAAAGATAGAGGAATTGTAATTTCTCATGTTTCATCTGAACGCATGATTGCAGATCCAATGACAAAAGGTTTGAGTCCTAAAGTGTTTAAAGAACATGTGAAGTCTATGGGTGTTGTTGATATTTTCTACGTTTTTCTGAAGCATGTATGTTCTGGTTATATACAGTACATGATCAATTACTTCAGTGATGCATCAACATGTCCAGTTTTACATATGCTTCTATTTCGTTTCTTAAATGAGACATAATACAGTTTTGTTTTGCAGATAACAACACTAAAAGATTATGCTGGCTAAAAATATTAACGATGATAACAGACCGTCTGGAATTATGATTATAGAAATGGCCTATGCATCGTTTAAGTGGTGCTTGAGCCTCTATAGTCTTTTTGTAGCGTGCTGTTTGACTTAAGGATAAGGTTCTTCATGATCTTTCCTCACTGATTGGGATTGCAATTTTCTAAATTCAAAAAGGTGGCCACATGTAGATGGGGCAAAACGATTTGTTGTTTTTTACGGAATTGAGGAGACGACCGTATGGAGGAGACTCCTTGAACCGAGTGAAATGTTCAACCTCACACAGATGCACTACAAGAAGGGAGTGCTTTGAATTTGAGAGATCAATCTGTAGTACTCCGGCCTAAACCAAGATAATGGTCGTTCCATAGTAAATTCAGTCACAAGAGAGGATGGGTCGATCTCAGGAGGGAAGCCGAGAAATGTGTGGAATCAATGGTAATCAAAGATTGTTGGTGTGTTACAATTACTCAATAAGATAAGTTCGAATGATTGCTCAGTTGAGAGTAATTGCTCAATTGATGAGTTGTTGATTTCGCGTTGTCTGTGAGACGTGAAATCATTGTTATTTCAATCATCATTCAGATACTTATTTATATTGATGGAATTATAGACACCATGATCCCATGAAGTGTGACAGTTGATGGAATCAAAGAGTTGGGAAATGGAAATCGCGTTTGGAACCAGTTGCTCATCGTGCAGAGACTTGGTTGATTTTCCATCCACTACTTTGTTAACTCCTCCAACTGATTGCATGACTTGATCACATTCCATAGTGTGTATGAACACACGTGACGTAGACCGCCAGACCAAAACCCTAGTTAATATCCCCCCATGTAACACGATTGATATCTCGTGTGATTGTGGAGTCTGCAAGCAGAGGCGTGTATTTAGTTAGTCGAGTTGTTGACTTCATGATTTCATGGGACGATGAGTCCTTGTATTGTTGAGTCGAACGTGGTTTGTAAATGTTCTGAGACTCATGAATTGAACATGTCTGTTGAGACAGAGATATGATATGTGAATAAGTTAACGTGAGCAAATATTGCTCGTTCGATGGACTGTTGAATATTGATAGTTGAACCAATATTCTTTGGTTTGAGCAAGTATTACTCATCTGAGCAAGTACTGCTCATCTGATAAATTATTGGTAGCGTGACCAAAATAAAATATTAATTAAAATACCGGTAGTTGAACCGAGTATAATTAATAAGAATACTGATCATGTGATCGTCATAAAATTATTAGTGTTTGAATGCGGAATTATGATCCTTGGACTCGAAACCCTAATTATTATCAATTGATGGTTTATTTGAAAATTAACCATGGAATGAAGGAGGGACGACTTCATGGGACCGTGGGTCGATCATATAACTCCCGTATGCTCGTGTGAGCAAATACCAAGGCCTCTTGAAGGGTTGGTGATTTTTTGATGAAAAAATGATTAAATGCTAGTTTAATCATTTATTTGAAAATGCTCGTCTGAACCTTTAGGTGATAAAACCTAATTAATTATGAAGAGGTGAGGGACCGACCAAGGGGTCATGAAACCGGCCCTGGGTGGTCACGGGATCAAATATTGATCGTTTGAGCAATCCCCAGATTGGTTGAAACCCTAATTAGCGCCCTTTAGTAGAATCGATGTAGAATTCTCATACTGACTCGGATTTTTGATGGTCCGCCCCTCCATTCTGTACGGAAAAGAATTTCCTATCTCCCAACGCGGGAATATTTAGGTTTTAAGCTCGTTCGGGAGGTGAAAACAGCCCGAGAGTAAAACTCAGGAAGAATTCTAGGGGCCGGTCCCATGGTATTTTTCCTAATTTTATTATGTTTTCATGATTTTAGGGAAATATCATAAAACCAAGGAGTTTGTTAAAACCAATGAGTTTTGTTGAAATCAAGGAGTTTCCATGAGATGAAGGAAACAAAAATATTAATAATAATAAAATAGGCGTGTGGGACCGGCTTGAGCATGGTTGGCCGGCTATGGCCTTGGCCCTGAGTTTTCCCTTATTTTATGTACTATTTCATGATTTGAAGGGATTTTCATAATTTTGAAAAACTTTTCATAATTTGAAGGAAGTATCATGAAATCAAGGAATTTCATGGGATTAAGGAAACATGAAAAATATAGTAATGATAAAATAAAACGTGTGGGGCCAGCTAGGTATGACCTAGCCATATGTGGCCCTATCCCACGGGTTTTCTTAATTTTATATTATTTTTTATGGGATCAAAGAAATATCATGAGATTAAGGAGTTTTCATGAAATCAGAGAAATAATGATAAAATAATGAGCAACCATGAGGTGTGGGGCCGACCGGATCAAGGCCGGTTGGCCAACAATCGCGGCACTACAATATTTTCCCTAATTTTATATTATTTCCTCAGTGCAAAGGAAACTCCATGAAACTGAGGAGTTTCCTCAAAACAAAGGATATTTGTTCAAATGAAAGGTTTTTCATGAAATCAGGGAAAATAACAAAAAATATGATAAATATATGAAATCAAGGATTGACCACGACGTCCCAGGCCTGGCCAGTGGGCCCATGCTCCCAGACACCTTGGTCAATTTTTAATTATTTATTATTTTCCTTCCTATTTTGCATAGGTTCATCGTCTCGTCGTATTTTGAAATACTTGTTCGCATGCAGTGATTGTTAAATAGTGCACCATCGTTGAGTATACTTGCACCATTTGAGTCTACTCGAGAGGTAGCTCGATGATGCCCGTGTGTTGAATATTTATTACTAACCCATGGAATTCTACTGGGAAGAACCATAAATTGAAGTAATGAAATATTATGAAAATATTGAATATTTTCGAGGATTCATTAATGAATCTATTGATTCTCGAGAATAATTAATTAATGGCTCTATATTAGTACGATCGTCTAGGAGCATTAATTATTCAAAAATTGAGTGATATGATCTTGTTAAAGCGTCATATTTTCTTTCATATAGTCAGGGAAAACATATTTACATCCTGAAGACGTTATTGCTCTACACTAGCAGAGCATGTTGTCTAGGAGCCGTCTAATCTTTGATTCTATATAGAAGTAAATGCTTTGAAATTGCTCAAGTATTCATGAGACATGCCGTTGCCTCACCGTGGAGACTACATGTCTACATATACTCCGAGAGACAGATTCTCGCCTCGATATTCTTATGGCATGAGCCTTCATGCTTTCGATAAGAGACATGAGCCTCAATACTCGTCTGATTGCTGGATCAGGAGTACATATAAGTATGGGTTACGATTTTAGCCTTTGTCGAAAATCCACCGTCTACATTAAGTCCCCTGCTTAGTGAGGAAAGCCGTGTTCTTCAGTCAGCATTGAATGGTGATTTTACGGTCATAAACAATATAAGTAATTGAACTTAGTCGTAAGTTAAGACATTACCGATTTTTATAGACGAGCAAACCATGACTTGAATGAAGATCCCGGTGGCATGATAGAGCATCGTCTAATGAGCATAGATTGGTGTTGAACCGCTGATCTTGATGACGGGACCTTGGTCGTTTAGGATTATGGGCCGGGCCCAAAAAGAAATCCTTATTTCGGGAATAGACGCTCGTTTGTTAGTTAGTTTAAGGAACAAATAAAATAGACCTGAGTCTAATGATATAAGATTTTGTCTATGAGCTTTCACGAAAACCAAAATTTTACCTTTGTGAGATTTCACAAAATGGAATAAACTCTCGTTCCAAAGGTGAATGTTCGTACGAGAGAAAAGTTTTTTTTTTTTGAAAAGACGTGGGTCCGTTAATAAAAATTTTGTCTATGAGCTTTCATGAAAAAAAATTATTTTTGATATGTGAGCGTTCACAAAATTTTGAAAATATTCTCTCGCTTCAAAGACAAATGCTCGTGCGAGGGAGCAAAATATATAGATATATTTTTAAATTTACGTGAGTTTCACGTTAAATATATGTATTTTGTAAAATCAATGTTTTGATTTTGAACCACTGTTGAAAGTAGACAATTATACATGGTGAAATAATGTCCATATGTGAGTTTTCACAATTGTAAGATGGACGTTTGTCCAATTTTTGAAAAACCAGTGGATGTTAAAATTCGCGTGGGTTGTTCACGTTTGATTAAAAGCAAGTCATGATTTTGAATAATAAATTTTTCTCGTCTTTGCAGATTTGAAGGAGCGAGCAAGATTTTCAAGTTTTATGTTATTATCACTAAGTTCGTGAAACCGTAAATAGGTAAGAGTTGAGAGTTACCATTTTGTAGACGCTGATGTGAGCATCCTAATTGCATGATTCATTGTTTTGTCGAATCCTGCTCTTTTATGAACGATGTCTTAGAAATAGCCATTTTGCAAGAATGATTGACTCCAAGGATGATACTTCCAAAGATGGTGTTTCGTAGATGACATCTCTGGATGAAACTTTAAGAAATGGTACTCCACAGGACCTCTCGAGTGATGGTGAGAGATCCTTCATACTGAGTTGTACTTCGCTTATTTCATTAGCTTTACCACAAGATGATCGTATAGCGAAATCCGGATAAATGTAGATCCCACATGGAAGAAAGTCTACGGAGTGGAGAACCCAAGGACTACGGGATGTTAGCAAATGACGTGCGGTCCCGGCCGTTTGTTTAGTGAGTTGTTTGCGCTCCTTGTGTCATGACTTTTCCTTGCCCGTGCAATTAGGATCACGATACCAATGTTTGTTGTTTCTTTTAGACTTTTTACCCATCGATTGACGGCCTTCAACTTGTTCTCGGTCAAACAATCCAAAGATCGATGAAGAAGTCGATGTAAGCATCTCTTTTCGTCAAGTGATCGTGGCATCTCCTTAAATGAAATATTAATAATTATTGTTGATGAGTCCAGGAAGAAATCATTGTAGATAAGTAGCATGTTGATGAAACGCACTCTTCTTTGGGGCATGGGAGAACTCGGACATCCCAACCAAATGGAGATAGCGACGTTATCAATGGAGATTCCGGCATTGTCGAGCCAGAAAATTTCAGACTCCAGCCTTTAATAGAAACGCTATAGAATCTTCGTCCGAAGTCGGATTTTCACGGTCTTCCTATGTATCCTTATGCCCAGGAAATTTCCAAACTTTATCAAAGAAGACTTTAAGTTTTGAGAACGTTTAGGGGTCGAAATCGATGAAACAAGAACTTCCGGGAGACCTTCGAAAAATTTTCACCGGCATGTGCTCCAATGTTTTGGCCACAACTCTTCGCTTGCTTCTCCAATTGCTGTGAATTTTTGATATTGTAGAAGACATCCATACGAAGAGAATGGTATGTGACCTATCCCTAGATTCTTCACCAATTGCTCCCAGCTCGCCTCTTCGTGCATGACAGTGAAAAATCATCTCAGACGAGCTTGTTGTAAAACACTCTTGTTGTGTCTTTGGACCATTCGCTTGTGTCTTAAAACGGTTGGTGAAGGATTTTGATGTCATCGATTCATTTGAGGTCAGGAACCCTTGAGTGATACATGAGCATGGTGGTGCTTGCAGCGCCATCTTCTTGATGAAGGACTTAGCGAAAAAGACTCGATGGACATCGATCGATTGTAGAGGTTATGAATCCCGTCCACGAATTTCTACTTGCATGTTGTATGCTCTGGAAGTTGTAGGAACCTCACACGATGTCGGAATTCGATGCTTGACCCCAACTTTTGAAGCTAAGAGACTGAGTCATTACATGATAGAAGAATCACTCAATTCGTAGTTGTAGAGGTCTGCCAACGAAGCATGCACATTTGCAATTTGTAATCCCGTACAAATTTTTCAGGTTTCATAGACCTGACGGTAAAGGCCATATCTTTCAGCTCGTATGTCCGATTAATGCTTCCTTTTGGTATGTTGTAGAAGAGACATAGAAGAACATCTTTCGTTGAGGAAGCATTGTCCCATTCCTCACTCATTGGTACGTTTTTGCAAACCCATGACCTGAAGTGTGTTGTATCTCATTTGTAGAGGTGATGAGAACATCTTGTAGAAGACTTTGGATTATGCTCATCATTCGTGCCAGATTTGGGAAGACTTTCATGTGAGCATGTTATCAGGTCTACACATCGTGATATGAATCATTGGTTCTTAGAGAAATCCAATTCATGTGTAACACTTCAGAAAATGATTAGTTGATGAAGCCCTGAGGATGTTGCTCCTGAGACCGTCGTTGGTACTGAGACTATGAATGATCACACTCCAGAGATCTTTGTCGATGCTGAGATCATGGATGGTGTTCCTCTAGAGATTATTTTTGATGCTGATACCATGGTTGAAGTTGCTCCAAAAATCGAAAAGTCTAGAACCATGATTATAGATATAATCCTTGCCCCTTTCATCCAGTGATCCTTTTACATTCACGAACTAGTTGATGAGTTGAGCCTCCCTAAGATGAAGGTGTGCTTGAGAGTTCAACCCTAATGCTCCCGGAAAGCATAACTTTAGTATGGAACTCGGCTTTGTCGGTGAGTCGATGTTGTTACGTTAGATAGCATCGACATTTTCATCTTGGATATGATTGGTGAAGAGAAAAGTTCCTCAATCATGCGGGGGTCTTGTGATGTAGAGAAATACCGTTTATGAAGTTTCATGGAATCGCCTCAGGTTACAAGTGTATATTGAAGGAGTTAGTGCCATCCAGGTACGAATGATGTTGCATCTGCTTCAGAAGTCTTATCATGGGATAACGAAGACTTATCGATTGTAGTTTAGTAACACTTTGATCGTGGTGTTGAATCAATGTGTCATCGTCGAGATATCTGTGCTGAAGCTGTACTCTTTGATTGGGAGTACAATTTGATGGCTTCTTAGATGCTTGAGCGTTGAAGCGTATATTCCTTAAGCATCGAATGTCTTAGGGGTTTGATTATCTCGGCTCTGGAGTTTCTTATATTGATTAAGCATTCTTTCGCTGCGGTAGCGGGATTCGACACTTATGCAGACCTCAGAGCTTTCTGATTTTGTGGAACACATGGACTTGCAGGAAAAACTCCCAAAGTGTTCTTTGCCATGTTTGGGCATCATCTCAGTAATGAATATTTCAGTGCTTGATTCGATGAAGCTACCATTCATAACGTCTTGCAGAGTTGCTAGCAGAATTGAGTCCCCATGCTAGGATAACATGTGAGGAAATAAATGAAATAAACATTGAATGAGACTTGCCTGAGTGCGGAACCTCTTGATGAATGTCTATGCATCTTTGTTCTTGCTTCAACCTCGACAAAGTTTGAAGTTACTCCAAGTACTCTGATGACGGAATGTCCGTCAAATCTTCTGGATCAGAATTTTCTTCGTTGGAGAGATGTGTAATCGAAGGCGCTTTGTAAGTACCCATATTTTCAGCGTGGATCCACGCTCGTCTGAAGGACATGTCATGATCTTCCTGATTATGTGAAACTTGGTTTCTATCCAGGTTGAACTTATGTTCACTTTGATAGTGATGTAACTATAAGTATTTCCGAGCGCTCCTTCAAGGTCCCTGATTAAGATGGGAGCATGAGTAACTTCTTGTCGAGTGATGCTTGTGGATCTCGATGGTTTTCGGTGAGATGTTGTTGATGGTGGTGCCAAGACGATCAACGTTCTTCCAAATTTGTCTCTTCGAGATTGGATGTAAAGCAGTCCCAATCCGTACATCTCTTGGTCCGTGGATGGAGGCTCAAGAAGTATTTCCGGAATGGACTTATTGACACGATGTGCTTCAGTGTTGTGAACATGTCTCTCATTTGTGCCTTCGACAAATAGAGCAATTCATGTTCGACCAAGGATTGAACCGCCTCTTTGATTGGCTGTTCGGTGAGTATAAAGGCTCTCGATTGGGAGAGGATTCTTGTGTACTCCTTCAGTCCCGATTGAAGCCGGATCAACTTTGAGGATTCTTCATTTTTTCTTCATTGGCTCTCTCCTGATGAACGACAATTTGATTGCACCATCTTGAACCCAAAATTCTAGTAACTCGATCACTCCTTCATGAGAAGAGAGAAGTTTGAGTCTGTCTGATCATTTCCCCGCTTGTTGATGCTAGGTCGAGGTTTGTGCATTTTATTATCCTTTCTTTGTGCTTTTGGAGGAGCCTGAAAGATTGGAGGAGCGTTCTTGTGTTGTGGTATGTATGGACACTCATGCAGAGGAGAGTATTTGATATACTGTTTGTCATGCTTGGCTATGTCTTCAACAATAAACTTTTGATGGTATGCTCGATTTGAAGAAGCCCTGAACTTAGCCATTTGGTGAAATATTTCTGAGGCGAGGTCATCCATTCATATCACTTTGTAATTGCTAAGTTTTTGGTGGAGTAGAGCCATCGAACCAAATAAGCATATTCAGAAACTGATGATATGGACACATGAGGAGGAATGAGACTTGCCTGAGTACGAAACCTTTTGATGAAAGCATTTGCATCTTCTTCAGGCTTTTGTGTTAGCTCTGTCAGGGCTTTGACCTCCTTCAAATACTCGAATGGTGAAGTATCTTCTTTTTCTTCTTCCGAATCAGAGGTTTCTTGAGAGTGATGTGTCCATAAGCGTCTCTTGGTATTCCTTCATGATCTGTGATTGTTACTGGAGCATAAATGGCTTCTTGTCGTGTAATACCAGCAACTCTGAGAGTATTAGGATAGCATTGATAGCGGTGCTGAGATCAATCAATGCTCGTTTTAACTCGTTTCTGTTGAAATAGACTGTGGTGAGAAGTCCCCAGTCGTACATTTCTTTGTCTGTCGTTGAGGGAGGCTCAGACAATGCTTCTTGAATCAATAAACGCTTTCCTGACACGATGTTATTCAGTGCAGCGGACATGTCTCCCATTTGATCCTTTGATAAGTACATCAATTCGCATACGTGTTCGATTAAAGATTGAACTGCTTCTTTGCTTCTTTGACAGGCAGTTCAGAAAGAGTGAAGGTTCTAACTGGGAGAGGATCTCTGTGCACTCCTTCAGTCCCCAAGTTAATCTCTCTCGACTTCGACCTTTTCTTTAAATATGTGCTTCAAAGTTCTCAATCACTTGTGGGATGGTTGATTTAACCTATGGAAGCGACGATGGCGAGGATTTTCCATGGCCTCTTGATTTGGCTATTTCTTGACATAAGGCGGTTTGATTGCGCCGTCTTGAACCCGAGGAGTCTAGAAGCTCAATAACTTCCTCAATGGAGCAGGGAAATCAGGTGTCTCTGGATCAGCTTCTGTGTGTTGAGCAGGAGTTTATGCATTATCCTTCCTTTGTGTCTTTGCAGGAGTTGAGGAAGCATGCTTGTGTGGTGGCTCAGACTTTCGTTTGTTCCCTTCCATAACGACATTTTTGGAAGGTTGGAGGTTGTATTATTTGTTGATTAAACGTCTGATACCTCGAGTCTCTCGTGGTTCTTGATTTTGTAGTCTTAGCCCTTTCCAATAAAGAAGGTGCGAGTTCTTTGATCTCTTGCCGCTTTCGTGAAGTTCGAGAAGGTATGAAACTTGAGATTTTCTAATAGGGTTCTCAGAGATCGAATCATTCCATTGATGCATAAATTTACAAGTTGTTGCTATGTGACGTTTGGGTCGTGGCAGTCCAAGGCTTGAACTGTGAACCATTTCACATAATCATCAGGATATTCGCTGCTCCTTTGAAACATCCGTCCTAGATCAGAGAGAGTGATTTTCTCTTACAAGAAGAAGTATTTTCTGTATAAAGCAGTAATCATCTCTGTCCAATCGGTGATACTTCATGTTGTTGTACTAGGTGTATGCTCTTCCTGTCAGAGACTTTGAAAATTCCTTCAGACAGACGACATGTTGTGCTCGTGTTCGCCCAATAATTCTAGAAACCGAGAAATATGTTTTTGAGTATTGCATGTTCCATCATAAAGAATGAATGTTGGAGCGGTATAACCTTTGGAAGAGGAATCCTATGTATGGAAGCATGATATGAAGGTTGGAGAAGATGGACAGATGATGCCTTGTATTTTCCTCGATCCTCAAAAGGTGCTCCAGGTATTCACGAGTGATGAAACTTGCGGGTTCCATTGCTGGAGAGTCATCTGCAGCTTTGCGGAATTCTTCATCATGTACAACATGGATTGGAGAGATTTCAGGATCAACAGTTGAAGATGTTTCTTTAGCTTTTCCGTTGAGGCTGAGTTCGTTCAGACGCAAGCTTGTATGTGAGAGTTTTGAGATAAGCACACAACTCTTTCTGTGTTGCAGCTACGTCAGTCTGAACCTTCATGAGATCAACTATGGTAGGCTGATTTCCTCTGGGTTATTCAGGAGATCAACCAAGAGTGGAATGTTGATGGCGCCAAAGGCCGTCACTTGCGGGGGTGATCAGCAGCATAGCATCGGTGCTTGGAGGAGTGGCGTGCGGTACCACTAGAGCTTGCGAAATCGAGGATCGGGTATTGAACCCGGATTGGCAGACCTAAGACCGACCATCTTTGTGAGAATTGAGATTGCAACCGAGAGAATGATCTCCCACTGTGGTCGCCAATCTGTATATGGGGCAAAACGATTTGCTGGTTTTTACGGAATTGAGGAGACGACCATACGAAGGAGACTCCTTGAACCGATAGAAATGTTCAACCTCACACAGATGCACCGCAAGACGGGAGTGATTTGAATTCGAGAGATCAATCAGAAAAGTACTAAGCCCTAAACCAAGACAATGGCCGTTCCATAGTAAATTCTTGGTCATAAGAGAGAGGATGGGTCGATCTGTAGGAGGGAAGCCGAAAATGTGTGGAATCAATGGTAATCAAAGATTGTAGGTGTGTTGTGAATTCTGAATAAGATAAGTTCTGAATGATTGCTCAGTTGAGAGTAATTGCTCAATTGATGAGTTGTTGATTTCGTGTTGTCTGTGAGACGTGAAATCGTTGTTCTTTCAATCATCATTCAGAGACTTATTTATATTGATGGAATTATAGACACCATGATCCCATGAAGTGTGACAGTTGATGGAATCAAAGAGTGGGGAAATGGAAATCGCGTTTGAAACCAGTTGCTCATCGTGCGGAGACTTGGTTGATTTTCCATCCACTACTTTGTTAACTCCTCCAACTGATTGCACGACTTGCTCACATTCCATCGTGTGTATGAACACACGTGCCGTAGACCGCCAGACCAAAACCCTAGTTAATATCCCCCCATTAACACGATTGATATCTCGTGTGATTGTGGAGTCTGCAAGGCAGACGTGTATTTAGTTAGTCAGTTGTTGACTTCATGATTTCATGGGACGATGAGTCCTTGTATTGTTGAGTCGAACGTGGTTTGTAAATGTTCTGAGACTCATGAATTGAACATGTCTGTTGAGACAGAGATATGATATGTGAATAAGTTAACGTGAGCAAATATTGCTCGTTCAATGGACTGTTGAATATTGATAGTTGAACCAATATTCTTTGGTTTGAACCCTAATTAGCGCCATTTAGTAGAATCGATGTAGAATTCTCATACTGACTCGTATTTTGATGGTCCGCCCCTCCATTATGTACGGAAAAGAATTTCCTATCTCCCATCGCGAGAATATTAAGGTTTTAAGCTCGTTCGAGAGGTGAAAACAGCCCGAGAGTAAAACTCAGGAAGAATTCAAGGGGCCGGTCCCATGGTATTTTTCCTAATTTTATTATGTTTTCATGATTTTAGGGAAATATCATAAAACCAAGGAGTTTGTTAAAACCAATGAGTTTTGTTGAAATCAAGGAGTTTCCATGAGATGAAGGAAACAAAAATATTAATAATAATAAAATAAGGGCGTGTGGGACCGGCTTGAGCATGGTTGGCCGGCTATGGCCCGGTCCCGTGAGTTTTTCCCTTATTTTATGTATTATTTCATGATTTGAATGGATTTTCATAATTTTGAAAGAATTTTCATAATTTGAAGGAAGTATCATGAAATGGAATTTCATGGGATTAAGGAAACATGAAAAATATAGTAATGATAAAATAAAACGTGTGAGGCCAGCTAGGGTATGACCTACGGCCATGGCTGTGGCCCACTTTTTCTTAATTTTATATTATTTTTCATGGGATCAAAGAAATATCATGAGATTAAGGAGTTTTCATGAAATCAGGGAAATAATGATAAAATAATGAGGAACCATGGGGTGTGGGGCCGACCGGATCAAGGCCGGTTGGCCAACAATCACGGCCCACAATATTTTCCCTAATTTTATATTATTTCAGTGCGAAGGAAACACCATGAAACGAGGAGTTTCTCAAAACAAAGGATATTTGTTCAAATGAAAGGTTTTTCATGAAATCGGAAAATAACAAAAAATATGAAAGCAAGTGGGATTGACCACTGACGTCCGACGGCCGGTGGGCCCATGCTCCCAACACCTTGGTCAATTTTTTTAATTATTTATTATTTTCCTTCCTATTTTGCATAGGTTCATCGTCTCGTCGTATTTTGAAATACTTGTTCGTAAAGTGATTGTTAGTGCACCATCGTTGAGTATACTTGCACCATTTGAGTCGGGGATTACTCAGAGGTAGCTCAGATGCCCGTGTGTTGAATATTTATTACTAACCCATGGAATTCTGCTGGGAAGAACCATAAATTGAGGTAATGAAATATTATGAAAATATTGAATATTTTCCAGGGATTCAATTAATGAATCTATTGGTTCTGAGAATAATTAATTAATGGCTCTATACTGGTACGATCGTCTATGAGCATTAATTATTCAGAAATTGAGTGATATGAGCTTGTTGAAGCATCATATTTTCTTTCATATAGTCAGGTAAAACATTGTTACATCCTAAAGACGTTATTGCTCTACACTTAGCTTGGGCATCTTTGTCTCGGAGTCGTCTAATCTTTCGATTCTATATAGAAGTAAATGCTCAAATTGCTCAGTATTCATGAGACATGCCGTTGCCTCAGCTGGGAGACTACATGTGTACATATACTCTTAGAGACAGTATTCTCATTCAGATATTCTTATGGAATGAGCCTTCATGCTTTCGATAAGAGACACGAGCCTCAATACTGGGTCGATTGGCCGGATCGGAGTACATATAAGTATGGGTTTACGATTTTAACATTTGTCGAAAATCCACTATCTACACCACCTACATTTCTTTCACTGATTTCTAATCCAAATACTTTACTTGAGTCAGAAAGGATTTGTTGCTGACCAAAGTGGGAGAATGTTACCTTTATTTGGTTTATCAACAAATTAAGTTTTGTTTTTAACTAAGTTGGACTACTGCAATCCTAATCTGAAAGTTTAAGATTTAGATTATGTATGACAGTTTTCTATTGTGGTCAAGGAATTGATATTCTTTAACCATAGCAGGTGGTATAGAAGATAATATGTCTTGTTGTAGGATTGTTTTTCAACTGATGATGGCAGGTTGAAGGACACCTGTTCCTATGTAGCATGAGGTGGACATTATAACCTCTTATATAATTTATACCATCAATGAAAGGTAAAAGGAGATAGAACTGGAAGTTTATCTAGCTGAAAAATATCCTAGCACTGCTAATATAATTGTTGTCTGTTAAACTTCATATCAATCATGATCTAAGGTATGTCCCAGACTACATATATTTGTTTTCAGTGAAATGTCTAGTTAAATTATTGAAAATCCTAAACATATAGTAATATAAGCATAAAGCCAATGTAAGTGAACGTGCTAAAGTAAACTCTAAATCATGCTTAGCTTATAATGATCAAGTTTAAGTTGCTGATATTCTAACATTTGCATCCTTCCGAAGTAAGGACCATGACATATAGGTTTGTAATAGATTCCATTTTTGATAGATTTCAAAAAGCACTATCTCGTTGAAGGGTTCCATACATTTGCCATTTCTCAACGCATTTCTCTATACAAAGACTGTGTTGTTTTTTTTCTCTTTTCGGATGGTAAATATTTATTTGAACATGAAGTGTGAATATAACCCATGTTTGAATTGAAATTGAGATATCGATGCAATTTCTTCCTTCTCGAATCGTAGAGATTCAAATCAAAGAGGTTGACAATAAGTTCTTTCAAAATTGACTATTTGTCCCTCTCGTTAGAGGTGTTCCCAAATATCCTGGATCGAAGTAAATTGCTCTGAACGAATGGATCGAATCAAATTGGAAAATGAAAAGATTTCTACAAGTTATACCTTTCATGATCACCACTTTGTGGAAAATCGTTAGGTATGAATATGTTAGACACCTGTGACTCGATTGATGAAATAATCTCTCTAAAAAAAAACATGTTTTTTTTGCACCTACGCACAAAGAAAAAATGTTGTTGCGAATGAAAAGGATATTAAGGAATTGTCTATACATAAGATCATAATTATTGATACGGGCCTTTTCCACATAAAAAGGGAATCTTTTGTTATAATCGAAACATAAGTGATGTGGATTATTCAAGAATCAAAGTCGATTTAATCTATAAAAAGAAGAGATCAATGAACTTCTATGAAATGGTTTCACGAGATTCATCCAATTGTCTCGATCGTGGGATATCATTGAGAAATAGCTAGGAATCAGTGTTATCAAAGTCTTCCATGCGATTGTTTCTAGTATGAAATAAGTCAATCATCCACTTTGGTATCTTATTGAATAAAAATGGTGATATTGTTCCTCTATTGTTCAAGAATTTCAATTTTTGGGAAGTATCACGATATCCAATAAGAAGGGTTTCAATTTATTCAAATGAATGATTTGAACACCTATTGATTCTAACAACTGATTGCAGAGTTGATCATTCGACCCTTTCAATTCATAGATGTGGATCTCAGACCTATGAATGGGATATTCCCATTACTCACAAAGAAAAAAGGAAGTGTTTTAGACAAAAATAGAAATGACTTGGACAAAAAGAAAAGTGACTTAGAAAAATCTTGTTGTCGATAACCTCAGACCAATCAATCGAATATTGATTAATACGTAATCGATCGAAAACTACTTGAAAATGGTTCTCTGCTTTCGAAAAAAAAATGTTCTAAACGTTCCTGGAAATTCTTGCTCCCGTTGGGCCATTTGTATCCATATGCATTAGCTAGGATCCCGATTCATGCATCTATCGCGAACCATTTCATCCGACTCTTTTCAAATTCGATAAATGTTGGTTTATCGTATATTTCATTATAGTTTTGTGATTCAGCGTATCATTTTCGATTTTATCACTTTCAATTCCATAAAAGAATCGATTCGATACATTTCTTATGTACCCATAGGTGTTATATTGGATTTTAATCGGATTTCAGATCAATTTATATTGATTGACTGCCTCCATTATGTTTTTTCTAGCAAATACCACTCTTCTTGGTATTGGATCTTCCTAGTCATTCCCGCAAGAGATCCGGACCGATTTTTTTCTTGATCCTTGGATAAAAAGATTCATTCTTTTCATCAAAAATAGGAAGTAGAACTAAGAAAGATTTGTTTTTCGATCCATCCATGGAGTTGAATACCTCATTCAATTTTTTTTTATCTAACCAGTAGAAATCAATAGAAAAGGAAAATTCCTTATGATACACCAGATCTGGATCGGTTGTTGATAGAGTGAATAAATCTACCATTTGTTGAAATCTCTCTTATGATTCAAAATCGTGGTGTAACGTGTACCCCCTGTTTCAGTCATGTAATAGATGAAATAAAAAAAATGGATTTTGGTTCAAGAATCAAATGTTATTAGAACTATCCATATCCTGTTCATCCTTCGGAACCATATCACATCCTGGATCTGATGAAATACGATGAATTGAGACAGTATTTTGTAAATACATAATTATCTTGAAAATATCAACCATTTCTTTATTTTCCGATTTTCTGGAAGGGACAAAAGAAATGGTTTTTTCTTTCTTCAATAATTTATGATCTCTAGTGAACCTCTTAGTAAGATTCGAACCCAGATGAAGTTCTGACCATCTGTCAGAGAAAAAAGAACGAATTAATTTTGTAGAATTCCCAAGAATTGATTTGATTTTTTCCGAAAGCAGATGATTATTCATCTTCTTCTCATGTTCCGTGAATATCCAGGACATTGAGGAATATCCAGAAAGGCATTTCGGGAATCAGTTTGATTTTCTCTATGTTCGTTCTGTTTGAAGAAATGAAGGATCTCAAAGAATCGATCTTTCTTTTTGTTGTTGAATCTCTCTTTGATTGATCAATGTGTGATATTCTGAATCCTCATTACTAATCGAATAGAAAGGGTCTGTAGATTGATCAGAATATCCTTTCAATTGGCTAGAATTCGTTACTTGAACGAAAATATATCTTGTGGAATTATATTAAATATTTGACGATACATTCCGCACCTTGCTAAAAAAACCGATCCTTGCTTACCAACCATACATTTTCTAACCAAATCCAACTCTCTCTCGATACGTTCCTCAAAAAATCCGACTCGTGAAGATTGTTTCCCCAACTAATGAAGATATCTTGGCGGAATTGCCACATATGAAATTGAGCATAATTTTTCAAAGAACTACCCCACTTGTTTCTCGAGAAGAGATGGGGAACATGTTCAATCTCATTTGATTGAATAGTTGACTCAGATCCTTGTTTTTTGAAGAAACCGTCCACTTCAATTGGTCTTTTTTTCACGAAAAGCATACATGAGATAAAAAATCCAGTGTTTTACTAAGATTTCGAATAGCTGTCGTAAATTCAAGTTGATTATGTTTCGCTTCTTTGATATCATCCGTATAGGATAAAAAAATAAACTCCAGATATTTGATATCTTTCTCTTTAAATGATATCTCAATTCCAGTTACGGTTTCCTTAGATATCTTACAACTTGAATTCCACTTTTTTTCCGATCCGGTTCCTCCACCACCACGAACCACAGTTAGAGTCAGGCATTATACACTTTTTCGTTATTGGGAGATCCCAAGTACTCTCTTTCGGATCCATGAAACAACTCTCAGAGATCTTTTTTCCTTTTGGAAGATAGAGGAGAGAAACAATCAACCTATTAATATTGGAAGACCAAAAAGATTCTTCCGATGTATCATTTCTGGGTCCAATGGTATTCATAGGTATAGGAAGAAGCCCCCATCAAATAGAGATTTTTTCTTTCGACCATATTTCTATTGTTAATACGATAGATAAGGACCGCTACTACAAGCAGTACTACACCTTTGATCGCGAAATATCGATTGCTTAAAACCTATGAATCGCTGAAAAGAGGATACTCTAAATTCGGGGGTCAAAGAGTTTCATAAAACGTTCTTAGTGGAAAAAAATGTGAGCGAAAGATCCCACTGAATCGAATTTGGTCCATGAATCTAAAAAATAGTGAGAATTCTTGATATCTCTCAATTCGACGATCCAGGGTTTGAATTGATAACGTTTCATTGATTCCTCCTAAAGATTTCAATTCAATTGGAATTTGGTTATTCACGATGTATGATGATCCCTGTTAAGCACCCATGGTTGAATGGTTAAAGCACCCAACTCATAATTGGCAAATTCGTAGGTTCAATTCATGCTGGATGCATGCCAATGGGAACATTCAAGTAATCTATTGGAAATGGCTCTGTATCAATATAATCTCATTATCCATACATAATAAGTTGGTATGGTATATTCATACCATAACATATGAATAGTAAGAACTAGAATTCTTATCAATACTGGAACTCATAGGGAAGAAAATGGATTTATGGATGAAATAAAACATGCAGTATTTACATACACAAGTATTCAAATATTGGGGAACAATAAATATATTTCTAATGTCGAATCAGGATCAACTATATGAAATAAATAAAACGTTAGGTTGAACACTTCTTTGGTGTCAAGGTAATATGTATGAATACTCATCGACTCTTGGAAAATGGTAGAAGAATGGGACCTATGGGACATACAATGCATTACAATCATATGATCATTACGCTTCAACAGGGTTATTCTATTCCATCTCTTAGAAAGAAAAGAAATTAAAAAAAATATATATACTTAATAACACGGCGATACATTTATAAAAAAACTTCTACTCCGAGCACACACAATTGGGCCGTAGACAGTCAAGTGAAATCTAATTCACGAAATAATTTGATCTCTGGACAGCGTCATTGTAGTAAAGGTCGTAATGGCAGAGGCATCATTACCGCAAGACATAGAGGGGGAGGTCATAAGCGTCCATACCGTAAAATAGATTTTCGGCGGAATGAAAAAGACATATCTAGTAGAATCGTAACCATAGAATACGACCCCAACCGAAATGCATACGTTTGTCTCATACACTATGGGGACAGTGAGAAGAGATATATTTTACATCCGGGGTTATAATTGGAGATACCATTGTTTCTAGTACAAAAGTACATATCTCAATGGGAAATTCCCTACATTTGAGTGCGGTTTGAACTATTGATTTACGTAATAGGAAGTAAACAATTAGGTTTACGACGAAACCTAGAAATCAATCATTGATCCAATTTGAGTACCTCTACGGGATAGACCTCAACATAAAACTGAAAAGTAACGGCAGCAAGTGATTGAGTTCAGTAATTCCTCATATTATAAAATTATTGACTTTAGAGATATGGTAATGGAGAAGACAAAATTATTTGAAGCACCGACAGAACCAGAAGCGCCCCTTCACATTTCATTTGATGGTCAGAGGAGAATAAAAAGCTAAGCATTGGTAATTCTACTCGGGGAAAAAATAGAGATGTCTCTTACGTTACCCGTAATATGTGGAAGTAACGTAATTCCATAGAGTCATTCGGTCCGGGACGGGGAGACCTCGGATGTCAATGTCATGTTGGTTTCCTAAGAATAATCCCGTCTTTGAGAAATGAAAGAATAATAATTTGGGCCTAAGCCTTGCAAACAAAAGAAGACATAGACTCGTCTTATTATCAATGTCATGTTGCACGGAAACGGTGGAAGTAGGGGTGAGCATTTGGCTCGGAGTCCGCGGATTTAGCCGGGACCTTCCGTATTTTTACGAGTGGGTGTTCAAACCGTTCGCTAATGGGTTGAATGCGGATGAGATTTTTGAAATCCAACGGGTTATGGATTGGGCCTAAACGCAACCGTAAAAATCCGCTGAACATTCATACCCGTTAGTACTTTTTTTTTTAATCAGTTCTCCAGTGCAAATATGAAGTTAATACATTTGTTTTTTTGCCAAATTATGTATTCCTTTCATGTCATTCTTTGATGAGTTTAAAGATACAAGACCAATAAATACAGAAGCGTACATACTTGATTCCAACTACACCAAAAACATCTTAGTTTAAGGAGTCGGGTTTTTCTCTCTCTTCGAATTCTGAATAACTTCAAACCATTACACTAAAATCCAGTTTTAAACTTTTAAATAATGTAATCTTATTTCTAAAACCACTCATGAACTTGTTGTCTTTATTTCTCTATTATAAACTTTAATTATAAAACAAATCCATCGAATTATCCGCATTCAATCTGTCCATCCGTGCATTCATTGGATGCAAATCGGTTGGATGTTGGATTAGATGCGAATGCCATGCCAAATTTGAAATCCGCAATGAACTGGATCGAATGCGGATGAGGTGGAAACTGGTCCATACCGGCACATGCTCACCCTTAGGCTGAAGATATGTTGTAAATTCGTAGCCATGTCAAAACACATGTCCGATACCACACTCCTTTGTCTTCAAAGGTGGAAACTGGTGTCTGTAGTCAACTTACCTCCGTGAAACCTTTTCCTCTTACAGGGAGGAAAAGAAAATAGAGTCCTTGCAGGATTCCTCTTACAGGAGGAAAAGAAAATAGAGTCCTCGGAGGAAAATGGATTTAAATGGCTCACTAATATCTATAAATACCCAGAATCCCATTCAATTCTCTCTATACCAATAAAAATCTTCTTCTCAATATTCGTTTCCTCTCGCTGTGAAGTTCTAGCTTTTAGTTCATAAGAATGGGTGAAATCAATGGTCAGTACACTTACGAAGAGTTGGAAAGGGAACTTTACTGGCCAGCAGAGAAGCTACGAGTTTCTATCACTGGAGCTGGTGGTTTCATTGCTTCCCACATTGCTCGTAGATTGAAGAGTGAGGGTCACTACATTATTGCCTCTGACTGGAAGAAGAATGAACATATGACTGAAGATATGTTTTGCAATGAATTCCACCTTGTGGATCTTAGGGTTATGGAGAACTGTTTGAAGGTTACTAGCGGTGTTGATCATGTTTTTAACCTTGCTGCTGATATGGGAGGAATGGGTTTCATCCAATCTAACCATTCAGTCATTATGTACAACAACACTATGATCAGTTTCAACATGCTCGAGGCTGCTAGGATTAATGGTGTCAAGAGGTTTTTCTATGCTTCAAGTGCTTGCATCTACCCTGAATTTAAGCAGTTGGAGACTAATGTTAGCTTGAAGGAGGCTGATGCTTGGCCTGCTGAGCCACAAGATGCTTATGGACTGGAGAAGCTTGCAACAGAGGAGTTGTGCAAGCATTACACCAAGGACTTTGGAATCGAGTGCCGTATCGGAAGATTCCACAATATTTATGGTCCCTTCGGTACATGGAAAGGTGGAAGGGAGAAGGCCCCCGCTGCTTTCTGTAGAAAGGCACAGACATCCACTGAAAGATTTGAGATGTGGGGAGATGGTCTCCAGACCCGTTCCTTCACTTTCATTGATGAATGTGTTGAGGGCGTATTGAGGTTGACAAAATCGGACTTCAAGGAACCAGTGAACATTGGAAGTGATGAGATGGTTAGCATGAACGAAATGGCTGAGATTGTTCTTGGCTTTGAGGACAAAAATCTTCCAATCCATCACATTCCTGGACCTGAAGGTGTGAGGGGTCGTAACTCGGATAACACGCTGATCAAAGAAAAGTTGGGATGGGCACCAACCATGAAACTCAAGGATGGGCTGAGATTCACATACTTCTGGATCAAGGAACAGATTGAGAAGGAAAAATCCCAAGGAACGGATATGTCCGTTTATGGATCATCAAAAATTGTGGGGACACAAGCACCTGTTCAACTTGGTTCGCTTCGTGCAGCCGACGGGAAAGAAGGCCTTTGAAAGAAGTGAACTAGTATTTATTTTTATTTGCACCTGAGAAGTAAGGTCGTGGAATCGATATATGTATTCTCGTAATGTTTTCAACCCATATTTGCGGTACGGAAACGGCAACTCAGATTGCAATATTTCAGGGTTTTTTTTTTAATAGGAAAGAAGATGCATTAAGAACTTAAACTTTAAATTACGATATTTCAGTTTGTGAGTTTCCTGTTATTGTTGGTTTTCCGTATATAAGTAGGGATGTTCTTTACTCTTGTGCATTGCTCAAGCTTTTGGGCTGAGCTTTTATTTCAGGGTGACGTAATGTGGAAGTAATATATCCTCGCTTTCATTTGGGTGCTATTTAATACTTGTTCCGACGTTGCAAAAGAAAAAAGGTGGTTAAGTTTTACGGTCCGGATCATGGGACTCCAACTTTTGACAAAGTGTTTGGACAAATCCTGTGGTTCTCAACTTCGATATCTATAAGCTGAACATAAATTGAACATATATTAAATTTGCTTGTTGTGTATGTTCTAGATTTTGGTTTTCTGATATCTATAAGCTGAACATATATTAAATTCGATTGTAGCGTATGTAGTTCTAGGAACTGTGGATAGTAGTCTTATTTAAAACCGTGTAGAGAATCAGACGTGAATCGAACACGCTACCTTCTGACTTTGAGTCAGACGCGCTACCATTGCGCTACAGATTCATACTAGAGTCCGGCATATGTGAAGTGATAAATAAGCAAGAGTGGAAGCAATGTTTTACCTTTGTTAGGAACATGCTATCAATGTTAAACAACTGCCATGAGCCATTAGCCTACTTCGAGACCCACCAGCCCGGGAAGCAAGTGCCTGACTAATAATAACACAACATGTGATATTCAATGAGATCCAAGATAACACCATTATCCATTAATCTAGTCCAGGCAAATCAACCAATTTCAAAGGAGGAGTCGATGACAAGACTGAGAGAGCAATAGATGCATCCCAGACAAGGTTATATAACAAGCAAGTAATTACTACTGTAACTGTACACACTTTCAAGAACTACTCTTGCTTCTTCTCAACTGATAAATAATAAGTCAAAGACGAACTTACCCAAGATAATTTTATCATAATCAGTGACATAGGTTCTGGCATCCTCAAATGGAAGAGCAAGTTCAAGGAACATAATACAACCATAACCAGACTGAAACAAAGGAACTCACAGTTTTTTCTATAGGTACTGACATGTCCACACGATTATTCCCTATCAAAGCGTTTGAGACTAGCTTCACAACATCTGAGGAGTCAAAGAAAGCAATTCCATTCCTGAAAACTTCCTGGAGCATTGCAATTCCAGCATCATTAGTGAGAGGAGAATTGTAAGCTCCAGTTAGTCCCATACACACAAAACCCAATGTAATTACCTGGCCAATACAAGAAAACATTTCTTTAAATACAAAACTGCATATGAATTTGGAGAAATCAGCATTCTAAAACTGAAAACTAAGAAACGGTAGTAAAATTGACAGTAAAATTCATCTGAAGCTCACTGTTTGAAGGGAATGCTGAGAATTTGAAAATTAGGAAAATCCTCCAAAATTTGATTTTCCTAATTTCACCATAAAGTAACCAAAAACAGCCACTAGTTTGTCACTTCACTCTTCAGATACCACTGTTCTTTGAGATTCAGTTGATATTCAAGAATCAAGACCTAAACCAAGACAAAACCAAATTTAACTGGAGCCAAAATTACAACTTCATTCACAAAATCAAAATTAAAAGGAAACCCATATTTAATCAAAACCAAGAAAATCAAAAATTCAATTTTACCTTCAGAATCAAAACTACGAAATCCCTAAAAATTCAATTCCACTTGGGGAGATCCATAACATGATTCTGGATTATCGTATCCACCAATTCAGAAGAAGAAGGCGAAACGGAAGAAGTGGGAGTCTAATAATGGGTTTTCGAAGCATGAAAACAGGTTATAATGGTAGAAGAAGGTAGGAGAGAAATAATGGTTTAGTTTCCTTCAAGGTTTTAAAAACGTCAGTTTTTACTGAAAAAACAACCGTAAAAACGGTTACACCCATATACCGTGCCGTGAGGGTCCCGAACCCCGTGATTAGGCCGATAAATAGGAAAAAACGGCGGTTTTATAGTGCCGTTTTTCGGTTTTTCATACACGTTATGAACTTTTTCTAAAATTAGTTTGAATGATTTTTTCTTCTAAATAACATTTTAACGTGCGTTTTTTAGAAATGTTTTCCGTTATCACGCACGTTATAACCGTGTAAATAACTTAAATTTTGATATAAGAGAGTACCTGTATAGTTAAAATTTATAGTTCAAAGACAACATTCGACGTCCGCATCATCATCCGGTATCACGAAGAAAAAAAAATCAAATATCTTTGTAAATAAACTACATAGAAACAAACAATAAATTTAGTGGTAAATACTTATTTTAATAAATATTAAAATTACCTCTTAAACTTGTAGTTGGAAGTTGAAACTTGAAACTTCAAAACACAGAGGAAGGAAGAATTGGGAAGCGGAAGAAGAGTACTGGGAAAAAAAAATGCCTTGTGTTTTTAAAAAACGCGCAATTGGGGGATATGGGAATTAATTGGGGGATATAGCTACAGGACAAAAACGGTGTCCCAATAACAATTCTGGGTGACCCCCTATGTAATTTTTTTAATTCCTAATCTAGCCCCCACTAATCAGGATTATTGATTAATTATAATTAGTAAAATGTTAAGTATTTGGGAGATAAATTAGTGTGTATTTATTTTATTTGAATTTGTGTGGGTTAGTTGAGAGTAGAAGGAGGGAAAATGGTTTTTGAGTGGAAATTTTATTTTGAAAATGGAAGATGATTGTGATGAGAATTCTTTGCTAAGAGGTTGAAAATGTGATTTTTTTCTTTGAATCCACCATTGTTGCGGTTTGCTGAAAAAGCTTGGTGCTTAGGCATGGTATTCAACCAAAAAACCATCTTAGGCATTTCTTTGAAATTTTCATAAATTGTTTGCCACTATCCCGTGGGGGCGTAGCCCAACGAGACAAAGTCTTCAAAACCTATTTTTAGGTTTTAATCGATCCACTAGGCATAGTTATCGATTTTCGAGCATGCGGGAACTACTTCCTACATGGTTTTGCTTAAATTTCTATCTTAGGAACATGATGAAAAGTATCCGAAAATTGTTTTTTTCACTTAACTACCGAGGCGTTGATAGATTTATATCGAGCATGCTTAGGCATTTAGTTAGAGCATTGAATTTCATCACTTCCAGGCATGGTCTTCATCATTTCCGACATGTTCTTCATCACTTCCTATGCGTGGTATTCATCCTAAATAACCATCACGGAACTCACTTCGCGTGGTCTTCATCCTAAATAACCATCACGGGAACTCACTCCGCGTGGTCTTCATCCTAAATTTCTATCTTAGGCACATGATGAAAAGTATTCGAGAAAATTATTTTTTTTTCACTTGACTACCTAAATTGATAGATTTATATCGAGCATGCGAATTTAGTTCCGACATTGAATTACATCAATTCGGCATTGTCTTCATCACTTCCGAGGCGTGACCTTCATCATTTCCGACATGTTCTTCATCACTTCCTGGCATGGTCTTCATCACTACCCCGCGTGGTCTTCATCATTTCCAGGCATGTTCTTCATCATTTCCACATGTTCTTCATCACTTCCTACGAGAGAAGGAGAAGAGAGAATTTGAAAGGAAATGGGGAAAATTTAAATTTGAAAGAGAATGGGGAACATTAGGGTTTCAAAGTTTTAACCTTAAAAAGATTAATAAGAAGTGGAGATGGAAATGGGGAATATGATTTTGTTTTTGATTTTTATTTTGAGGGAAGGGTGTTTTAGTATTTTCGTCCCCAAAAGTCACCCCTTAGCACACACCATGGGTTGGGGGAAGTAATTCATATCCCCCAATTAGTTTTCATATCCCCCAATTGTGGGTTCTTTTTAAAGGGTGAACATAAAGAAGAGTACTGGAAAAAAATTTTAGTATTATCATGATTTTGTTTTCTAAAAGAAGGGAAATGAAAAAACAAATTGACGCGACCTATTATTCGTTGCCTCCCCCAATGAAAGAAGAAAAAATAGTGTTATCATGTACCCACGTTTTGGTCACCAACTTCAATCTTTAATTCATGAATCAAGGAATCTGCTTTAGTTCTTCACTTCTTTCAAAGACTAAAATGGGTACATGATTTGGACGTGGTGGTGGGTACATGTTAAAATGGGTACATGATTTGGACGTCGTCACGGGGGTACATGTTAAAACTTAAAATGAAATAAAAGAAAGAACTATATATGCATCATCATGCACTGGTGGTGGGTACATGATTTGGACGTAATAATTATTTCATCTTATAAGAAGTGCAATTTTAGATCGAATATGATAATGGGTTGATTGACTCATAATGCAATTCCTACTTTACCGAGTTTTTTAAGCATTCAATGATTAACTTTTAGAAACTAGTAGTCTAGTACCATATAGACTTGTTAAAACCCTGCCTACTTCTTGGTAATTGATGGAAATTCTACGATCTAATAAAGGGACAAGTATACCTAGCTAATTGTTGCCGAATAAATTTTAGTGGCTATAATTTACCGACACTAATTTTATCAAACTTTCGTAAATTGTATAGTGAAAAGCATTTTAAAATACCTATGTAAAGAATATAAACATGACTATCGAATTATACACATTTCTTATATTAACAATAATCAAATAAAATGGTAGTATTAGAATTTCTTAATGAGATAGGTCATCTATTAGTTGGACAAAATTTAAAAATTAATAGGTCATCTATTTAGGGACGTGGGGAGTATTAAAAAATTAAGATACCTTGTAACAACGTTTTTTAGACTCGTTAAAACGTTTTCACGCACGTTATAACCGTTACATAGGAAATTGAGATCAATAATTTTTTTATTTCCTATGTAAATTTACAACGCCCGTTATTTTCAAAACGTCCAAAAAACGCGTTTTTGACTATATAACGCGTTTTTGGCCCAAAACGTGCTCACACTCGAGAAAACGCATTATAACGGTCACACCTAGTGTTCGTGACCTGGAGCCGTGACCGTTTTTCAAACCTTGGTTTCCTTTCCGTTGTCAGTATAAATTTTGTAATCGGCTTGGATCGGCTCAAGCCATACAAATTTTGAGTCAAAATAGATGTCACCTCATCGAAATTGAGAACCGCATGATAAAAGCTATCTAACGGTTCCCAAACACATTGTCAAAAGTTGGAGTCCCATGATCCGGACAGACCCTAAACTTACATGAAATGATTGTCCTTGATTTCACATTTCAAGGGCAATCATTGGATCAAATGACACTTTTTAACGAGTGTATATTTCATTTCAATCTCTATCATTGATTTTAATTTGAGAAGTTATGTAACGAGTGTGGTGATTCTAAATATAGAGGTAATGAGATCATCACTTAAATAATTAACTAATCAAAAATATGTGAAATATACACTTGTTAAAAGGTGGCCAGAACAAATTTGGACTCCTGCGCACCTCTCTCCCAACTGAAAATCCCACCTCTCACATACATGGCCTCACTTTCCCCACTTATAATCCCAATGCAGAAGGTGACCAGAACCGTCCGATCTCCTAGCGGGATATCTTGCGCGACAGAGGCGCCGTAATTGTAGCATCTCCGCGTAACTTGTAGTACGAAAATTTACCAAACATTTGACCGGTCAATTGTTCCCTCGTATAGCTATATCGGTGAACTAAGCCGGTGCGTCACCTTCTTCCGTGCGCCATGGATGACAAGTTAGATGTGGCAGATAAGAACCAAATTTCATGACCCAGGCAGTTTCACTGTTTCCAGACTATGTGCCGGTCAAGTGGCTGCCACTTGGGGTAAAAAATGTAAAAGTATTGATTACCAAGCACCAAGTGGTTGGAACTTTCATCTGCTAAGCTGTCAACCCCCAAAAAACCACCCCTTAAATGTCACCTCCATACCCCTTCCTCAGTTTCATTCAACTCAAAACACAAACATTTTACTGATCTCTCTGCAAACAGAATTTCTAAAAAAATAACAATCTCAGAATTTTATTATAAAAGAACTCAACAGAAATGTGTGGGGGTGCAATTATATCCGACTTCATTCCTCGGAGTCACGATGGTCGACGTATCTCTGCTTCTGATTTATGGCCAGGTTCATTTTTCACCAGCAATTTCCATACTGATTCAAGCTTCATCCAAAAACGTACCCAGAAAAAGATCAATCCACGTTCAGGTAATTAAATCCTTAAACCCTTCCACTTTTTTTCACTGTTTGTGTATATTTCTCTGTTTCTGATGTTCTGTTTTTGTTACAGGGTATGAAGAAATGGAGAAACCTAAAAGAAAGAGGAAGAATTTATACAGAGGAATAAGACAGAGACCATGGGGGAAATGGGCAGCTGAAATCCGCGATCCTAGAAAAGGGGTTAGAGTTTGGTTAGGTACTTTTAATACCGCTGAAGATGCAGCGCGAGCTTATGATAAAGAAGCTAGAAAAATCAGAGGCAGAAAAGCTAAAGTTAATTTCCCTAATGAAGAAGAAGATAAAACCAATAACAACAAGAAAAGCAATCGAATTAACGAGACCCAGATTCTCAAATTTCAAGATGACCATCTTCCTGATTTTGATTTTGGGTTCGCTGGAAATATTGAAATGGGTAGTAGTAGTACTACTGATTGTAATAATGTTGTTTGTATTCAAGAGGAATTAAAAGTGGAAGAACCAGAAAGTTTGGTGGAAACAGAGGAAGAGAAAGAACATGAGAGCGAAGAAGTAAAGAAGCTATCAGAAGAATTAATGGCTTATGAATCATATATGAAATTCTATCAAATTCCTTATCTTGTTGGTAATAGTTTTGAGCAACAGCCCAATATTGTTTCAAATTGTGTTCAAGAGAGTTTAGTGGATGATGGTTCTGGTTCTTTACAGCTGTGGAGTTTCTGATGATGATGATGATGATGTTCCATTTTCTCTCCTACTAAGACATGAATTCACAATGGGTTCCGGTCTCCAACTAAGAAGTGAAGATCTTCAGTTTTGTTAATTTTAACTAATTAGCTTCAATTTTTCATTGATGTTTTTATGTAAATTTTGATTTGTTTGTTGGTATTGTTTAATTCAAGCAACTGTGCTCTGATTTTGTGTTGTATTTTTGTTTTCCAATTCTGTAAATTCATGGAATCAATTCTATTAATAAATAACCTTTTCAATTCAAGGACTCCTTTTCTAGTATTTCAATTGTCTAAGTACAACAACTTTGTTGTTCGAAGAAGAACTCTGTCTGCCATGAACTTTCCAGAAAGAAAGAAAAAAGATATCAGAAGGGATTATAGAAAGCTCCAGTGGGTAAAATCGGCGGTAGAAAATTGCTAGTGTGGGACCCATAACTGCGAACTGCCCTGCCCCTGTTAGGTTAGGTTCATTATTCGATGAAGGTATGGTTGAAAATCTACTTGCTCAAAAGCTAATTGCAAAACTCGTTCATGATTCATATTCCATAGAACTTAAGTCTTTAAGCCTCTATAGTGTTGCATTCATGCCATGTGAAGGTTGTTGATCAATGAAAAACACCAGCATTTTCTCAGCGATGAATGGATGACAATAATAATCTACCCGTCTATTCCCAACCAAAGATTTATCCCTGCGTACCCTCGCCGGCCGGTCACCGGGAATTAATAATACAACCAAATTGAATGGTAACTTGTCAATAACAGTGAAGGAATCGAAATTGAAGTTCCATACATAAACAGATGATTAATTTGGAAGATCAAAATTCACAATCGGAAGAAAGCTCGCTCATCAATCTTTCCAGCAGAAATATGTCTAACTAGGCTTTGACTTGTATATCCTTGACTAGGCTCGTTCCAACTCGGTACCCCTTCGATTGAAATTGATGATATAGCTGGATAGTTTACTTTCTCCTAAATATACTCGCCACCCACTGCGTCACACAACGGACTAAACTAAAATTTAGTCGTTTTTTTTACTCTTTGATCTTTAGGTTTAGTCGCACCACTGCAGTTGCTCTCAAGCCATACAAATTTTGAGTGAAAATAGATGCCACCTCATCGAAATTGAGAACCGCAGGATAAAATCTATCTAACGGTTCCAAACACATTGTCAAAAGTTGGAGTCACATGATCTGGACAGACCCTAAATTTTATTACTATATACTTTATCAGGCCATCTCATCTCGGATTATTAGAATCATCGTAACTTGCGGAAATGATTGCCCTACCGCGGAGTCCGAATTCCTACACACTCCTTAACAAGTGTTATTTCACATTTCAATCTTTACTCTTGATTTAATTTGGGAGTTATGTAACGAATGGTCGTGATTCTAATCAAATCCAATCGATTAAAAAAGGCGACGGCTATTTTCACGGTGAGGGCGATTACGCGATTTTAGGGTTCTTGTGAGAGGGAATTGGATTTCATCTGATCAATCCATTTTCTCTCCATCCTCTAATCTTGTAATCGTTCTCATTTTATTCCCCTCTCTTAAAGCTTAATTAACCCCTTACCCTAGGTTTTTCGCATCTCTGACATCCCTTTCTGTTTAGGGTTTTGGGCGTATGGGTTTCCATTAATGCACCTGCCTCAACGGAAGATTCTCGGCCTTGCTCGGTCAATTTAGTGGATCGCACTTCAATGCTTTGAGTGAAGTCGAGCTTGCCCCTCAATCTCCAGGTGGGTAGAGTTTTGTTATGCTAAGCCAACTAGATTATATTATATGGATAAAACCCCCGCATCTGAAGAAGGGTGCAACAGGGTGATCCTCTTGGGCCCTTGTTGTTTGCTCGATTTTACGTCCTTTAATCCACAAGATTGCGATGCAATGTGACACCGTACCTCCATGCTTGGTATTTAGATGGCGGCACCTAATTGGAGACACTTTGATGGTTGCGAAAGCCTTCAATTATTCAACAAGACGGTGCTTCTTTGGGGTTGCATTTAAATGTCTCCAAAACCGAACTTTATTGGACGATTTGTTGATGAAAGGGGTCTGGTAGATGGTGTATTCCCTCCGGATATCTGTAGACCAGTTGAGGGTGTGAAACTTCTTGGTGGTCCAGTCAGCCTGAATCCCAACTTTTGCAGTGACATGATCGTTAATAGGGTACGTAAGATATTGATTTTATGGATGCTATCACTAAGCTTAAGGATCCGCAATGCGAACTGCTTCTTATGAGGAACTGTAGTGGAGTGTCAAGGTTGTATTTCTCCATGAGAACTACCAAGCCTGAACATTTACATGTTGCGCAACTGTTATTTGATAACCATCTAAATCAATTTCTACGACATCTCATTACAGATGACGGTCCCGGTTACAGTTTGCTCCAACAGAGATTATCTACTCACCCAATCAAGCATGGTGTTTTGGGTGTGTATACGATGGAGGACACGATGAAGTATTGCTTCTTGGCATCCATCATACAAACCCGGGCCCAACAACACATGATTCTGCGTAGTGCCAAACCCTCTCGTTTTGACATGTCTGAACGTGACATTGCGCTTTGGCAATGTAATCAAACCAAGCATGCGCAGGATTATTTGTTGGCTATCCCCATAGAAGGTCTTAATCATAGAATTGGTCTTAGTCAATTTTTTCGATATAGGCTTGGGATTCCTCTATTTGAAGATGGGGAGCTATGCTCCAGCTGTGATAGGGAGATGGATATTTTCGGTGACCATGCCTTGCATTGTTCTCATGAAATTGGTCTTAAGTTTAGACATGATCTTGTGCGTGAAACTTTTGCTGATATGTGTTATCATGCAGGCGTGCCAGCTAAGAAGGAGGTTGATTTAGGCTTTCTTTCCGATAATGGCCTAGCTTTAAGACCGGCCGATATTTTGGTTCATAACTGGGATAATGGTCGTGACATTTGTTTGGATGTAACAAGTGTTTCCCAATTTACCGGTGGTGGGGTGCACTTTGTGCATGGTCAAGCTATTAGTAAGGTTTGTCACAAAGCACAACAAATATCTAGAGAAGTGCCTTGCTCGGGGCTTGGCTTTGGGGTTCTTGCTTTCACTACCTTGGGAGAGTTGGGTGGAGATACTATAGATTTCTTGAAAATATTGAGAAATTACATGGCTAGTCATGATGCGAATGTCAAGGCGGGAGATTTTCTTTTGCATAGGCTAGGGGTGGTTATTTAAAAAGGGATTGGAGCGCAGCTTGTTGCTCGGCTCCCGTCCAATTTTTTGGTTCATACTGAAAATGAGCTTGATTTCTTCTTAAAAAAAAAAATTATGTGAAATATATGCTTGTTAGAGGAGTGTGAACAAATTTGGACCTACCGCCCCTTTCTCCCAACTGAAAATCACGCCTCTCACATACATGGGCCCCACTTTCCCCACTTATAATCCCAATGCAGAGAAGGTGACCAGGAACCGTCCGATCTCCTAGCGAGATATCTTGCGAGACAGAGAAGGTGGCAGATAAGAACCAAATTTCAATACCCAGGCAGTTTCACTGTTTCCAGACTATGTGCCGGTCAAGTGGCTGCCACTTGGGGTAAAAAATGTAAAAGTATTGATTACCAAGCACCAAGTGGTTGGAACCTTCATCTACTAAGCTGTCAAACAATAAAAAAGCACACCCTTAAATCCCCCCTCCATTCCCCTTCCTCAGTTTCATTCAACTCAAAACACAAACATTTTACTGATCTCTCTGCGAACAGAATTTCTAGAAAACTATCTCAGAATTTTATTATAAAAGAACTCAACAAAAATGTGTGGGGGTGCAATTATATCCGACTTCATTCCTCGGAGTCACGATGGTCGACGTATCTCTGCTTCTGATTTATGGCCAGGTTCATTTTTTACAAACAATTTCCATACTGATTCAAGCTTCATCCGGCATGAAAAAACTTGCCCAGAAAAGATTAATCCACGTTCAGGTAATTAAATCCTTAAACCCTTTGACAATTTTTCACTGTTTGTGTATATTTCTCTGTTTCTGATGTTCTGTTTTTGTTACAGGGTATGAAGAAATGGAGAAACCTAAAAGAAAGAGGAAGAATTTATACAGAGGAATAAGACAGAGACCATGGGGAAAATGGGCAGCTGAAATTCGCGATCCTAGAAAAGGAGTTAGAGTTTGGTTAGGTACTTTTAACACAGCTGAAGATGCAGCGCGAGCTTATGATAAAGAAGCTAGAAAAATCAGAGGCAGAAAAGCTAAAGTTAATTTCCCTAATGAAGAAGAAGATAAAACCAATAACAAGAAGAAAAGCAATCGAATTAACGAGACCCAGATTCTCAAATTCCAAGATGATCATCTTCCTGATTTTGATTTTGGGTTCGCTGGAAATATTGAAATGGGTAGTAGTAGTACTACTGATTGTAATAATGTTGTTTGTATTCAAGAGGAATTAAAAGTGGAAGAACCAGAAAGTTTGGTGGAAACAGAGGAAGAGAAAGAACATGAGAGCGAAGAAGTAAAGAAGCTATCAGAAGAATTAATGGCTTATGAATCATATATGAAATTCTATCAAATTCCTTATCTTGTTGGTAATAGTTTTGAGCAACAGCCCAATATTGTTTCAAATTGTGTTCAAGAGAGTTTAGTGGATGATGGTTCTGGTTCTTTACAACTATGGAGTTTCTGATGATGATGATGATGATGATGATGTTCCATTTTCTCTCCTACTCAGACATGAATTCACAATGGGTTCCGGTCTCCCACTAAGAAATGAAGATCTTCAGTTTTGTTAATTTTAACTAATTAGCTTCAATTTTTCACTGATGTTTTGATGTAAATTTTGTTTATTTTGTTTGCTGTTATTGTTTAATTCAAGAAACTATGCTCTGTTTTTGTGTTGTATTTTTGTTTTCGAATTATGTAAATTCATGGAATCAATTTCTATATTCCTCATTCCTGAGAATCCAATTGTTAATAAATAACATTTTCAAGGCTTTTCTAGTATTTCAATTGTCAAGTACAACAAATTTATTTATCTTGGAAGAAGAATAAACTAGAAACTCCGCCATGAAGAAAAAAAAATATCAGCAGGGATTATACTAGAAAGTTACAATGGGCAAAATCGGCAGTAAGAAAATGCTAGTGTGGGACCCATAGCTGTGTACTGCCTGTTAGGTTAGGTTCATTGAAGGTGTATGGGGGCGATGAACTGAAGTAGCACCTGGTTTTGGAATGTGGTTTTGAGTATACCAACGGCTTTGAAACTGGGAATAGAATACCCACAGGAAATCTCAATCTTAATATAAAATAAGCCGTGTTGACAAAATGAAAATTGGTCTTCTCTTCCGAGTCAAAGGATAAGTTCAGACTTAAAATTTGGTTTTCCCTATTTACCACCCATGTTTTTCCTATTTGCCGCTCATATAAATTGTCACCCCTACTTTTCCTATTTATCACCCATATAAATTTTAAAATTTTCTAAATACTACCTCTTGACTTTATATTTATACCCAACAATAAAACAACCCAAACTTTAATAAATAAAAAAACCCTAAGTTTTTTTGTTTGATGGAAAAGGTAATTTTATTAACTAGCATATATAATAAAAGAGATTTAAAATTTCATCTGCATCAACTACATTAGAGAGAATGCTAGATTTGGAACCTTTTGTTGCAATTTGGAGGACATGTCTTTGAATATTTTTATCCTTGCTTCTTTAACCATGTGGTCCGCTGCTGAGTTGTATTTCCTTTGTATAAATCTTACCTGAGCTTGAGGCAGTTCTTGCAAAATTACCTTGATTTCCTCTAAAGTGTTTTCAGCTGACCAAGAGAAACTTGCGCTCGTCGAATTGATGGTGTCAACTAGTGTTTTACAATCAGAGACTATTGTGACGCTTGACAATAAGTTCTCCTTTAACCAATTGGCCGCCTTTAACAAGGCTATTGATTCCGCATGTAGAGCCGAGGACGCCTTCTCCGAACCCGCTGACGCGTGCATAAAGGACTCGTGGTCTACGGAATAAAGAATAAAAGCAAAACCCATAGAAAGGTCTTCTTTTGTAAATGAGGCATCTATGAATATTATCCAATCTGAGTTTAAGTTAGACATTTACAATTGACCGGCTTCACCTTTTTGAGATTAATTCCTTGTTGGAGTGATTTTGATGGAATAGATTGCAGGAATCTGTTTATCTGGATGATCAGGTTCATTGGGTTAGGAGAAATTTTCTCAAAAACTACCGAGCATCTGTATTTCCAAATGAACCAAAGTATGGTGGCTATTTTTCTACCAAAGCTAATTGGATCCTTCACCGAGATCCACCCTTTAACCCTGCTATCCATTGTATCAGTCGCTCTTATAGAGCTGAGTCTGTCCAACGAAAAAGCAAACCAAATAGCTCTAGCGAATGGGCAGGATCTACATAGATGGTTGTCCGTTTCGTGAACTTGTGCATCACACAGCTGACATATAAGATTAATATCTTTATTATGTGCTCCAAGTCTTCTTTGAAGTAGGGAGAGCTTTTGAATAAATTTCCAAATGAAGCAGTTTGATCCTCGGAATCCTTTGGATTTTCCAAAAAAATTTTCCCAAGGTAAATCCACTTTGAGTGTTATCATCATGAAATTGATCAATTAAGAAATTGTAGATGTTTTTGCAGAGAAGTTTCCAGTGTGATGATGTTTCCATCTCATTTTGTCATGTTCCTGGATTCTTGGAGTTATCGCTAGAATTTTGCTTCTGTCTTCTGGGACGAAAAATTTGTTCAGTTTTTCCCGATTCCAATTATTGTCTTCCGTAATTAACTCTTGAACCATTTTTGGGGCATGTCTTGAAGATTGGTGGGTTGAGTGATAATTTCTGTGTTTGGTATCCATCTGCCTTCCCAAATTTTAACAGATTTACCGTCTTTTACTTGCCATACGAAGTTGCCTCTAATAAGGTCTAAGCCTTTTTGTATACTTGTCCATATCTAAGATAAATTGGACGATCTAGTGGCTTCTAAAGGATGAGAATTTGGAAAGTATTTAGCTCTAAGCAGTTTAACCCATAATTGTTCTTGATCAGATATAAGTCGACTGGCAAGTTTTGTAAGAAGAGCTATGTTGAAGCTATGAGGAATTTTTATTCCTAGACCTCCTTGCGAGATAGGCTTACATATGCTGGCCCAAGCTCTGGTAAAGCCCCCTTGCCTCTTTTTTCCTTCTTTGTTCCATCAGAAGTTTCTTTGGATTCGGTCCATTTGATCAAGAGTCTCTTTTGGAAGACCAATTACTTGCATTTGATATGTTGGAAAAGCTTACGGAATAGATTTAATTAAAACCTGTTCACACTGCTGGGATAGGAGTTTCGATTTCCGGCCTTGCGAGTGGAATAGTATTTTTGAAGAAGCGGCTCAAAATTCACTTTTCTATTTTTGTCAAAAATAGTGGAGTTCCAAGATATCTATCGACATCAAGGGGACTTTAAGAATTCTTCTTTATGATTTTCCTTGTTTGGGATGCAAACTGAGGACTAAAATAAACATTGGATTTTTGGAGATTGACCATTTGCCCAGTGATGTCTCCGAATAAGGATAGAATATCGAGCAGATTTTTTTTTCCCGACTAAATTGGCTTTAGTGAATAGAAAGCAATCATCAGCAAAGAATAGATGGGAAATGTTTGGCGCGTTTTTATTGATTTTGAGCCCCGATATTTTCCTATCGACAATAGCTTTGTCCGTCTAGATAAGATTTCCATGCATATGAGAAAAGGTAAGGAGATAGGGGTCACCTGTCTTAAACCTCTCGGAGGTACGAAATTTTGGCCCGGAGAACCATTAAGAAGAATTGAGAAAGAGGTCGAAGAAATGCATTGCAAAATGAGATGAACCCAATTTTCACTAAATCCAAAACTAATAAGGGATTTTGAGATGAAGGTCCACTCCACCCTATCAAAGGCCTTAAAGAAGTCTAATTTAGCCGCCAAAAAACCCTTTTTTCCGCCTTAGAAGTTTTCATAGAGTGGATAAGTTCATGAGCGATTATGATATTGTCTCGTAATTTGTTGTCCCTACGAAAAGCAGTTGATTTGGAGAGATTATTTTATTGAGGATGGGCTTTAATACATTACTAAGATTTTTGAGATTAATTTGTAAACTGTATTACTTAAACTAATGGGCTTAAAATCGCTTGGAGTTTGTGGGGTGGACAATTTTGGTATAAAGGTGATGAAAGAATAATTAAGATCCGGATTGAGAATGCAGTTTAAAGAACTCCTGGATTATTGTTGGTGATGTCGATTCCAAAGATTTCCCGTTCGATTTAAAGAATCAGGGTTGGAAACCATCGGGACCTGGAGCGCCCCATTGGTTCATTTTCGATAAAGTAATCTAAATTTCATCTCTTGAGGGAATTTGCAGAAGGGAATAATTTTCGGCTTCGGAAATACAAGGCTCAATGATGCTAGAAAAGTCAAAGTTGTTATTGCTGATTTGTGAGGTACCAATATGAGTAAAATGATTGACTAATAGCGAATTAATTTGATCCCTATCTGAAAGCCAAAGACCTGAAGGTTCTCTAAGACATTTGATGGAGTTTATTCTTTTTCGATTGGAAGCAGTCGCATGGAAGTATTCCGTATTCTGATCATATTCTTTGAAAAAATTATCTCTGGAAAGTTGATGGTAAGTCATTTTTAATCGCGTACCACTTCCCTAATTATGATTGTAGATTTTTCAAAGTTTCTATATCCTTTGATATGTTACCTCGTCTTTGGATATTATCTATTTTGTTGTTTAAATTTTTGATGTTTTTATGAATGTTCCCGAATATTTATGAGTGGCTAAGTCGGAGGAAAGGAGTTGGAGCTTTAAGGGTAGGTTTATGTCTGTCGAGCTGTTGGAGTGTAGGTCCCAGGCAGATTTTACCACTGAAGAGAGAGTTGGATGAGATAACCAAGATCTAATACATCTAAATGGTTTATTAGCTTTGATTTGTTCAGGATTAGTATCTAGTAAAATTGGGGTATGGTCTGGACCCACTCTAGATAGGTGAGTTACCTTGGATTCTGGAAAAAGTTGGGACCAGAGATAAGAGATCAGCTCTCTATCAATTCTTTCGCATATGTTCGCCTCGCCCTTTCTGTTATTCGACCAAGTGAATGGAGCGCCATCGTAACCCGCATCTAATAACCCCATTGATTTGATTGTCTGAACGATGAATGATTTACTGCTGGAGCTTGCTTTGTTCCCCCTTGCTTTTCCTCTGGGTCTAGAATGACGTTTAAGTCGCCGATCAGAATCCACGGTTTATATACTTGTTGAGCTATGTCTGAGATGTAGGTCCATTGTTCAACTTTGTCATCAGTATCAATTGCTCGTGTAGACACATGTGATTAGAATCTCTACGTCGCCTAATTTCATTTCAAAATGACACACATTTAATCTTGAAGATATTAATCGCATGTCAATATTATTGTGCCAGGAAATTGCTAACCCTTTCGCTATTCCCACAGAAGGAATGATAAACCAGTCATGAAACTTGGAATTTTTAAAAAATAAATCCATCCGAGACAATGGAGCTTTTGTCTCAGCTAAAAATATAATATCAGGATTGTAGTACTGGAAAAGATAGTGGAAGTGGTCCTTAGTGAGAGGATTTCCTATACCCTGAACGTTCCAAGATAGCAACTTCATTTTGAAAAAAAAAACACACTGTCTAGATCAGATTGAAAATAAATACAAGTAGAGGGGTATTGGAATAGCGGGAACACAAAGGAAAATTAAAGAAGACTATAAAAAAGAGAAAAAACTATTAGGATCGGAAAACAGATTCTAAAATGTGCAGAAAAACTTGGGATTATTAACCAATCACAGAAAAGGAGTAAAAACTTAGAGAAATAAAAAACAGAGTTAAGGAAAGGAATTGTGAAAAAACAGAAAAAGATATCAACAAGACAGAGCTTACCGACACTGTAACCACCATAAACAAGCCATTAAATCAGTGTAGCATTTGTTAAGAGGAGAGACGAGAGAAACAAATGGAGCTGACCAAAAAGAGTAGCTGCTGGGGTCTAAAAGGAAGGATGTACCAAATGAAACCTTATTCATGGATAACCAATGAAATTTCCGAGATCAGGATAGTTAGATTCTCCCTAAAGGGACACTAGAAAGGATCATGAGGGTAAACCTTTATCAGTTTTTAAAAGAATAGTTTCGAAAGTTGCTGCAATGAATGGCAAACACAAAACAATCCAAGAGGAAATTTGCGGAGGGAGCTTACATATTCAACTGTACTGAACCAAAGATCGATGCAAATGAAATCAAAGAGGGGTATTTTAATTGTGAGAAAAACTAAATAGAAGGAACATGGAGATGCAAATTAAAGATGGGAAACATAGCTGAGGACGATTGTTAGGAGCTGTTGTCTACGGATAAGAAGAAAACAATAGAAGTATGATATTCCACATAAAAGGAAAAAAAAACACTAGACATGAGATGTCTGCCTGACACAAACCCCAGAATAGTTACTAGACGGAAGTAAAAACTATGGAAAATCGACGCAAGTACAGCAAACCACTGGGTGATAACTATAAATATTCCACATAAAAGAAAACACAACACCAGACTAGAAATGTCTGACATAAACCCCAAAAGAGTTCTTGAACAACAAGAAATGTACGAGAAGCGACAAAATTGTAAATGTATACCAGTGGGTGATAACTATTCTACCTGAAGAATTAAAACCAGACATAAACCATCTAACAGATCCTCAAAATAGTAAACCACAGTGTAGAAACTTATGCAATTTGACTAGCAACGCCAAAACAGATCATTGCGACATTGAAAGAAACACCTTATGGACAGGAGAGCAATTAAAAAAAAAAGGCAGAAAATGGAGATGCAAGATTAGGATTATTATAAGGAATCCAGAATGCATAGGTGTATGCTAATGACCGGTAAAAATGTTGGTGTGAAAAACCAAACAGATGAAATATGAAATTAAGAAGCCAAAGAGAGATAGCAGCAAAGAAACTAAATCAGATTAAAAATGGTCAAAGGAAACCCCATAAATAAAAATTGATGTTCATTACGAAAAATCTAACCTGGATAAAGATAGGTATCCCTAACTGGAATCAAATTGAAATTAGGATAGAAAACCACAAATTATGATGTGAAGCTAGAGTATCTGATGTATATTTCCTGGATAGATGAAAGTACATCTAAAAACGACGGCCAGCATGAGGATGAAGAAGAATTCTCGCCATAAATTCGCAAATACTATGTTTGATTCATGACCGGTTGTCAGCAGAGCAAAAATAATTTCACTTTCTCACTCTACTAAATATAAATGAAGTACGTGGTAAGAAAGAGTTCGTATCCACAGAGAGGAAATTGTTGTTATGCGATTTCAGTTTCTTAGTAACCAATGGGGGGATTTTTGTTTTATCTAAATAATTAAAATAATTGAAAGCAATAAAATAATTTGAATAAGGAGAAGATATTGGTCATGGGATAGTATCATTCACAAACATGTATTTTCATCAATGATTAGAATTGATAATTTAATCTCTCATTTACTAAAAGTCCTAGGATACCTTGATCGCAAGTATATCCCGCTAATTCCCTGATTTCATCACAACCACATTAAAAGATGCATATGTGAATTCTTCCTAGAAAGCAACCTAAAGCGTAAAAGCACAATTAGATTTAACTCCCTCAAAGCACTAAGTTCTATGGAATAAGACTAATCAAGGCAATCAAACGTGTAAAAGCACTAATTCAATTTAACCAAGGTTATGATTCATATGCAATTATAAAGATGTATCACTACAAGTAATAACCACACTATGCTACTTAGAATCAGGGATAAACAACTATTTCGTATTGAAAACCCTAATCTAGCAATAGAGATGAATGTAAATCGGATTGATTAGGACTCAACCAAACAAACAATCAAATCATATGACAATATTAATAATGAATCATAAACAATAAAGTATTGAGACAAAACTAATTCATAGATTTAAATAACATGTTGAGAAATCAACTTTATCCCATAACCAATAATATGTGTTTAGCTACTCATAGCTATGGGTTCATCATAAAAATATTAATTGAATAGAAGAAGATGAACAAAGCAAACCCTAGAAGCGTAAACAAAGCGGCTCTCTCTCCAAGTTCCAAGAATAATACGTGATACCCAAAGTTGTAAAAGTCTTTCCTTTAAATAGCTCTTTTGTTTCCAAAATTAGGTCTAATCTCAAAGGTCCAATATATAGAAGTCCACCAAGCCCATATGTGAGAAAAACCCATGTAGAAAATATGCCCAAAAATTGTCGCCGGAGAACTGGTATTGTGGTCGGAAATTGGCCGGAGAAGTCGTCGGCGAGCGTCTCAGGTGACCGGAAAAGTCCACCCGGTCACTTGTCACCGAGTCAGCTCGGTCGAGTCAACTCGGGTCAACTCAGAAGTCAGACCGAGTCAGGGTGTGAGTCAGTCACTGACTTGGCTGATTGAGCTGACTTTTCTTGGCATAGGCCATTGCACAGGCCAAAGCTCTGTTGCACCAAGATTGTGCTTAATAACTCCTTAGCCAGCCATCTTGGCTGTGCATAACTTTGCAGCCATCTTGGCTCTTCCATTCTCTCCAATTCAACAACAGCTTCTTCTCTTTTAGCCGCAACTCAAACCACTCTGCAACTGGCATAACCCATTCTTTATAATCACAGTACCCATTACAACACCACCATTTCAACTCAGTTGCACATCTGCACTTTCTTGTTCTCTACATCCTTATCCCAACACCACCATTCCTTAAGCTCATCTGACACAGCTGAGTCTAACCCCAAACTGTCTAGCTTCTTCCACCAGCACCATCTGGTCCACTGCAAATCTCAGTGCCACCTTCTCAACACAACCAGGCCAACATCACCAGCTTGCAACATTTCTGCACTGCAACTCTCATTTGAAACAACACAGCATTTCAGCTCAACTGCAATACAACCCATTTCCTCCAAAGCTAGATTCATCACCTGTTGCTCAGCACTCTACTCAATTTATCCTCAACACCCATTCAGTTCCTTGCTTTTGGAAGCTAAAAACTACAACCATTAATGAGCTCTCCCTGTGCACCTAATACATACATCTAATTCATAGCATTAAGCACAGTATCAACACAAATGAAAAATCTCTGCATCCTCCATCACTTCAGCTCATCTTGTATTCACACGCAATTCAAATTCCCAAAGTCAGCTTCTATATTTCAGCTCCATCTCAACACAACACTTACAGCAATTCAAGCCTCCACTGCCAATAAGTACCCATCTCATTTCATCCAAAGCAACACCAGATCCTCCATCGCTTCTGATTATCACCAGCTGCAATTCATAATCACCAAGAAATTTACCCAAAACCCTTACCAAACTCATTTGCTTTGCTGCAACCAGCTGAATCCAACATTCTATTTCCATTGCCATCTGACTCTCCACCAGTTCCATTTCCTACGGCAGACTCAACTGCTCCATATCCACTACAAACCAACAACACCAGGTCGACTCCATTGAAGCACCAGAGAGTCAACTAACTCCTTCGTGCCAACAGCAGCATCTCAGCTCCATTCTCAACTGCAACAAGGCCTCCAATAATTCACTGTCACAGCCATGTCAATTTCAGGCCTGGCCATTGCAACAGCTTGAACTTGTGCTAATTCAATAGCTCAATCACATCTTGCAGCCAACAACAATTAGCAAACAATCCCATCTACTAAACCTGCAATTTCAATCCCATTCGAGTCACATATACAACACCACTGCTTCCCTGAGTTCATCCCTGGCAGCACAGATCCTCTTTCCTGGTTCATCTCGACATCACCATCTTCTTTTGAATCCTCAAACTCACAGAATCAAACCCATTCTTCCTGTTCAACAACAACGTCACTTTCAAAACCCATAAAATCATCTACAGTTCAACACAGATCTCCCCTGCAGAAACCCATCTCTTCTTTGAGCTCCAGCAGCAACCAAAATCACGCACCAGATTCATCTTCTGAGAACAATCAATCAATTTCGCAGAACAAGCTTCTAACCCTTGAAAATCACCACTAGCTGCTTCTAAATTCAATTCCAACTTCAAACCCCACACAGATTTGAACCAACTCACTGCCAATCAGTTATAGCAACTTCACCAGCTTCTGTACCTTCTCGATCTTCTCTCTATTTCGTCTCAATTTCTGCCCTATTTCAAAACCATCAAGAACCCTAAATCCCCTTCTTTGATTCTTTCTAAACCCTTATCCTACTCTGAACCATCTTTCATTCTTCAACTGAGTTCTTGATTAGTCTAAATTGGAAATCTCCTCTGAACCCCTGGTACTCAGCCATCAACCAGGCTTGCACATACTCAATTGCCGATATGACTTCATCTGGAACCCATCTCTGCTCTCGTTCTTCTCGGATTCAGCCATAAACATCACCAAATCTCACAGTGACATTCACTCGAGCAGAAGCAGAAACAAATCTCCTCTCAATTTCAAATCCAACTCTTCTCTGTTGTCTCAGTTCTCTCGTTTCTAACTTTCAGGTGGCTTGTAATGAAGAAAGACCCGGTTTCAAGAATGAGTAATAGATGATAAGATTTATCATGGCACCGGTGGATAAAGGGACATCCGAGTGATAGCATTCTCCATTTCCAGTTGTCGATTACGGAAGGCGGCGGTATAATTCCTCTTCTTGTCTTTGTCGATTCTAGGAAGCAGACGAGGCTTCATCAATGCTTTCGCTCATAACTTCCTCGTATGACGTCGGAACAGCCTCATTCTTTCGCCACTGGCTTTATCTTTTTGTCGTTCTCGCTCCAAATGAGCGTTTTCTCATTCTTTTGCTCCCAATGACTCCATTGCACCTAATAACTCAAAACTAGACATAAGAAATGCAATTCCCAAGGAAAATATCAAAGAAATAATAAATACTAGATATAAAATTAGGTGTTTTACAACACCTATCAAATTCCCCCACACTTAGACTTTGCTAGTCCTCGAGCAAACAAAATAAACAATTCTGAAACATACATACAAATCTGTGTCGTCGAGGCTACGGTCACACTTAGCACGTATAACAAGCCTTTGAACCCTAATTGTCCCTAGTGGACGAGTTATAGTCTCGTGAGGGTTTACTAGAGATATACCTGAAAACCTATTTTTCAACTTACTAGTTCTCCGTAATGATAGCATCCAATGCGCTAAGAAGACATAAAAATTATGCACACTAGTCAT
>JAJJWW010008658.1:0-37002 GCA_023531295.1 Papaver armeniacum | reverse complement strand
ACTACAACACGATTTCTCACTTCCCCACTCTCGATTCCAAAGAAAGTGTCACACTTCATGGGATCATGGTGTTTTCAACTCCGGCATTATAAAATGTCTCGAATCTCGATTGAAAGGACAAGATTCGAACACTCGAACATTCGGCAAAAACGAGCAATTTCTCATCAAAGTTCATACGGCACAATCTTTCGTCTACACGAACTCGTAGAAATCACTCTCAATTGAAAAAAATTCAATCATTCGTAGCGTTCTTACGCCGAATTCACAACACACCTACAATCTCAGATCGCCATTGATCTCACGCATTTTCTCAGCTTCCCTCCTACAGATCAACCCATCCTCTCTTGTGACCGAATTGACTCTGGAACGGCCATTGTTCTTGGTTTAGGCCGGAGTCTTACAGATTGATCTCTTGAACTTAAAGCACTCCCTTCTTGCAGTGCATCTGTGTGAGGTTCAACATTTCGCTCGGTTCAAGGAGTCTCCACACGGTCGACTCTTCAATTCCGTAAAAACCAGCAAATCGTTTTTCCCCATCTACACATGTATAACAAGCCTTTAAACCCCTAGGTGTCCTTAGTGGACGAGTTTTAGTCTCGTGAGGGTTTACTAGAGATATACCCACAAAACCTACTTTTCCAACTTACAAGTTTTTCGAAATGATAGCATTCAATGCGCTAAGAAGACATGGAGATTCTGCACACTAGTAATAAAAAGTTAGACATATATATGAACACAATCTCATCCTTAAAAGTTGAGAGAGAAATAACCGTCCCTTATCGAAAGAAATTCGGGTTCGAGAGTGATCGAAAGTCTCGACTCTGCCTCACAAGAAAGGGTTTTATGAAGTTGCTCTCAATAATAAATAGCTTTTTTATGGGTCACACATGTGTCCAGGTAGGAATGAAGAGAGGATCATGCGACACATTGAATAGTAGGAAGGAAAAACCCTCAGAATTGTTTTGAAAACCCACATTTTTTATAATTTTGAAAACCCATTTTTTCTGACGATCTCTAAGAAAGGAAATCAACCACTTAACGAAGGTGGGAATATGCTTACTTACCTCGTTATCCGTTCGACGTGTGATAGGGTGTAGAATACATCCTATTTATTATCTATTTTTATGCTTTCTTTGCTATTTTTCTTGTAAATTATGTATTTTACGCTTGTTTTGAGTTTTATAGCTACTTTGGAGTCGCACGGAGAAAAAGAAGAAGAAATCACCCAATTTGAGAAAAAGGGCAAAATTGTCATTTCATGGGCGATCACTATCTGGAGCCCAGTCAAGGTTAAGGGGCAACTCTTTTGGAAGGGACATTAAAGACAGCAGCTAGGATAAGGGGAAACCCATTCAAGTATTAAAAGCTCCGAACAGGCTCGTAGACTGGGATGTCCTGTGCGGCCCATAATATTGACCGGATCCAGGACTCAACTTTTATAACCCAACCCTAAATCGAGAAGATTACTTCTCAATCATTTTTTTTGTCTGAAATCAAGAAATACAGAAAGTTGTGTAGCAGCCATGGAACCCGTAAATTGGAAGGGAAGAAGAGCGAGAGATGATAGTAACAAAGAATGATAGAGAAGAACTCAGGGAAATCGAGCTTGTTCTTGAGCTGTTATTCAACACAGAGAGAGGCGCAACCCTGAAGAAATCGATGAAACTGTTTTGTAGATGTTAATGGTTGAAATTGCAGACACAGGGAATTAGGGTTTGATTCAAGATTGAATCTGGCAGCGAGAGACGATGGTGTTGTAAATGGAATTGTTGGTCGCTGTAATTGATGAAACAAAGACGAGCTCGTGGTGAAGAAATCAGAGAAGAATTTGAGATGAATTTCTATATCTCAGAAGATGGAGTTCGAATGGAAAAAGGGGACCTGTGGGTTTCATTTGAAATCAAAAGCAGATGGAAGATTTGGTTCAAGGCTGTTTCTATTGAGAAGAAGAGTAGGTGAAGCTGGCGCTGTTGTTAGATGGGTTTTGATGGTGATTCGGTCTCTGCAATTGATAGAATAAGGTGATGATGAAGCTAATCGAGAAATTGAGTTGCATACAGTTTTGGTGTTGCCGGAGTTCATGGTGGATTGAATTATTAGGGTTTGAGTTGATGTCAGAACTCAGAGAAGAAGAAAATGGAAATGAAATTTGTAGTGGGTTGTCTTTGAATCGTTGGGTGTGTGGTTGATTTAGATGTGCTGATGCTCTACAGGGAAATGAATGAAACTGTGGGTGAAGATTGGGTTGAACTCGATTCAGGTTTGGAGTGATTGAAGAAGATAACAAACCTGTTGCTGCTGTTAATGTGAATGGGTTTTTTGAATTCGTGATGCTGTGAAGATGAAATGGATTGAATCTAGCAAAGATGGAGGTCAAGATAAGGCGGTGTTCGATGGTTCTTGAGTTCGACCAAAGAGATTAGGATGTGGTGGATATGTAGTCCTGCTGATATGGAGATGGAGTTGGAATCGATGATGGGAATGATTTACAGGTCTCTTGAGTTGTTAATTTGAGCAGCTACTATTGGTGGTCGAAAACAAGGAAGAGATGCTGCTGTGATTGAGAGCAAATGGGTTGTGACCTGAGCTGAATTGAAACTCTGTTGATGAATGAATGCTTCAACTAGATATCTGTGTAGGATTGTTACAGGGATTAGCCCAACTCAAGTTGGAGATGTTGATTTTCAAGGATGTGGTGAAATTGGAAGACATAATTGATGCAGAATGGAATGATTGAATGTTTATAACTAGATGTATGTTAGGATACAGGTTGTGCAGGGATTGAAGAAAAGTGAGGCCTGAATTCGGCCGGGAAGTCCTGTAAACAGCCAGAACTCGGCTGGTTTCCCAATTACATGAGTCAACTCAGTAAGTCCGATGACCGATCCAGCCCTGCAACTCAGTAGAGTCAGCCCAGTAAGACAGAGTTTGACAGCTGACTGAGTGACTGACTCAGCTGACTCCTTTCTGACTTGAACTTCTTGACTAACGGTTGACCTTCTTGACCGTTACTTATAACGGTATCGGAACGGAATATTCCGTCGACGGAGAAGAAGATTCCAGGTGGCGTGGCGACTTTTCAGACGGATTCCTGTGAATACCGGGATTTTTCAGGCGACCCTAAAATTACATAATTTTTGTGTGGATTCTTCTCATGGGTGTGAAGACTTGGGTTTGGAATTGGATGGAGAATTTGGTTCAAATTTGGAAAAAGAAGATGGAAGATTTGAGAAAGACTTGAACTTGGAAATTGAATTATTATGGAATGAGGATTCTATTCCTTGGAAGATTTGGAGAACATTGAAGCCTATAAGTAGAGAAGTTCTCTACACACTTTTATACATCTTTTACACACCTCTCTACACACACAACACTTGTGTTTTTGCTTGCTTTTCAAAATTCTTCTTTTAATTATTTGTGTGAACTTTTAAAATTCTCCTTTTAATTATTTGTGTGAATTTCAAAGACATGAGTAGCTAATTTTATTATTGATTGAGGATGAATTCCTAGTTCTTAATATATGATTTGAGTTTTGTTTTCAATTCTATCTTGAAATTTTTCACATGATTATCGTTTGTTTTTACTAATAGGAATGTTTATACATTCATGGTTGTTTGATAGGTTATTTAGAGTGCACCCTAAATTGATTTGTTAATTCAACCTAAATCTAGTATAAGTTAGGGAATACGTAATCGTTCTCGACACTTTACACAAGTAGAAAACACGAGACCTTGCGGAGGGATTCCGTGGAGCGATTTTGTGTAAAAACAACGCTAGAAAGTGGACCAAGAGAACCGAGTTTAACTACTAGTACTAAACCTAAATTCATAGATCTTAATGCATTCGGGAATTACATCTTGTAAGTGAACCTCAAGGTGGTTCTTTTGAATAGAATCTGATAACTAAGCGGACTTGTTACTCAGTGAAATAAGGGATTTTGGGGCTAGCTAAGCGAACCTGCTATCCTACGGTTGGTGATAATCTGTGACTAATAACAAGTAGAAAAGAATATAACTTTAATCATTGTTTTGCAACGAAGAAGGATTCTTTGATCTTGTCTCTCTTATTGATTTCAACTTTATCTTATAATTGCTTTGTTTATTTTCTTTTGCCTTACACCCCCCTTTTGTGACAATTTTTACAACTAAGAATCTCTTGCTCCTCGTGGGAACGAACTTGACTACACTATATTACTTGTTAATTAGGTGGAAAAATATTGATTAATTTGTTGTGGTTACGACACGCATCAACGTGCAGTTAGGACCACTCTCACAGCATCCATAGAAACGTCTTCGGTCTTCAATCCTTGTCTTCATCTTCGTCTTCGGTCTTCAACTCTTGATGATGAAATCTTGAACTTCGTAGAATCTTGACAATGTAACTCTTTTCCTCTAAATCCTTGTTGCTTGAAACTTGATTATGAATATTTCTTCTTCCATTGGCTTTATTGAAAGAATACAAAATTAAAAATAAACTAAACAAACCAAAATATGATGCAATGAATTATTATTTTTTTTCCTTTTTTTTTTCTCATTTTGATTTTTTTTCTTCTTTTTTCCTTTTTTTTTCTCTCTCTTTTTTTTTTTTTTTTTTGTAAGATGCAAGATAAGTAAAGTAAATACAAAATGAAAACAAACAAAATATTAAAACTAATGATGAAACTAATGAAATTTTTCTGTTTTCTTTTTTTTTTATATATATATCTTAAATTAAAAATAAAATAATTTTTTTCGTTTTTATAAAAAAAAAAATTTTGGCAATGGACCTAGCATAATGATGACCATGTCCCATTTTTTTTTTTGACAAGAGAAAATAATACAAATACAAAATAAGTTAAAATAAAAATGCAAGTACAAAGGTCATGGTGTAATGATTCTTCACAACTTGTATGTCTTGATATTATAAACTTCTTGAACTCTCATTTTGATAATCTTCGCTCTTATACATAAGTTTTCAACTCGTAAGAATTCTGCTCCTTGTCTTGTTGCTTTACTTGAATCTGAAATCTGCTCATTAACTTTAAGTTCCACAATCAGATTGTGATAGCGCCGGAGGATCAAGAGAAAACTACTTTCACTTGTCCGTTCGACACTTTTGCTTATAGGAGGATGCCTTTTGGCTTGTGCATTGCTCCAGCTACTTTCCAAAGGTGTATGGTAAGTATCTTTTTCAGAACATGTTGAAAACATCATTGAAGTGTTCATGGACGACTTTAGTGTCTTTGGTGATTCATTTGACCTTTGCTTGAACAACTTGTCACTAATCCTTGAACGATGTGTTGAAACAAACCTTGTGCTGAATTGGGAGAAGTGCCATTTTTATGGTAACTCATGGCATAGTTTTAGGCCATATAATATCTTCTAAAAGCTTGGAAGTTGATAAATCTAAGATAGACCTTATTTGTGCTTTAACCCCTCCCACTACGGTGAGGGAGATACGCTCTTTTCTTGGTCATGCAGGTTTTTATCGAGATTTATCAAGGATTTTTCCAAGATAGCATCACTTTGCAACTTATTGCAAAAAGATGTGGTTTTTAACTTTGATGAAAAGTGTGTGGCGGCATTCAATCATTTGGAAGAACTTTTGATTTCATCCCCTATCTTGAAACCACCGGATTGGATCAAGCCTTTTGCTCATCTTGATAATCTTGCTCATCTTGATGTCATGGTGTAAGTACTTTACCGCTTGATTCTTCACAACTTGTATGTCTAGATATTATAAACTTCTTGAACTCTCATCTTGATAATCTTCGCTCTTATACATAAGTCTTCAACTCGTAAGAATTCTGCTCCTTGTCTTGTTGCTTTACTTGAATCTGAAATCTGCTCATTAACTTTAAGTTCCACAATCAGAGGGAGTACTTCCACAAAGTTAATTCCTTCACCACTTCGGAAGTAAAATTCTCATAATATGGTTTCAACCGGTGCCCATTAACTTTAAGTTCCTTGCCTGTAGCTATGCTACGAATTTCAACTGCACCATGAGAAAACACATTAGTAACAATAAAAGGTCCAATCCAACGTGACCTTAATTTACCCGGAAATAATTGCAAGCGAGAATTAAACAAAAGCACTTTCTGCCCAATGCAAAATTGTTTCCTAGAAATCATATTATCATGAAATGCTTTCGTATTTTCCTTATAAATGCGTGAGCTTTCAAATGCCTCATTGCGGATCTCCTCTAGCTCTTGAAGTTGTAACTTCCTTTGCTTTCCAGCACCATCCATTTCCATATTGCATTACTTAATAGCCCAAAACGCCTTATGCTCAATTTCAACGGGTAAGTGACAAGGTTTACCATACACAAGCCTAAAGGGAGACATAGGTGTCTTGTATGCGGTTCTATAAGCCCACAAAGCATCATTAAGTCGCATGCTCCAATCTTTCCTTGTTGGATTCATCGTCTTCTCTAGTATGGACTTCACCTCGCGTTTAGAAACCTCGACTAGTCCATTTGTTTGGGGATGATAAGGTGTTGTAATCTTGTGCGACACATTGTACTTCTTCAACAAGCTTTGTAAGAACCTGTTTTTGAAGTGCGAACCCCCATCGCTAATTATGTCTCTAGGAATTCCAAACCTTGCAAAGATATTAGCTTGCACAAAATCAAAACCACTTTAGAATCATTAGTTGGGGTGGCCTTAGCTTCCACCCATTTCGAGACAAAAGGACCCATAAAATCAATACCCCATACATCAAAAACTTCAATAAATTGAATAAAAGTTTGTGGCATTTGATTTCGGGCACCTAGATTGCCTGTTCTTTGGCACCTATCACAAGTTGTACAAAATGTATATGCATCATTGAACATGGTTGGACAATAGAAATCGCTTTCAAGTACTTTGTTAGCGGTTCTTTTACTCCCAAAATGTCCTCCGCAAGCATAAGAGTGACAAAAAGACAAGATAGAATTTAATTCGATTCGGAACGCACCTTCTTATTACTTGGTCACTATAATGTTTCCATAAGTATGGATTATCCCATATGTATTGGTTCCCCAACTTCTTAAATTTTTCCCTCTCAGCTCGAGACAAGTTCTTTGGGATTTTTTTAGATACCAAGTAATTGACAATATCGGCATACCATGGTTCTCCAAAGGCAATTGAGAATAGTTTCTCATTCTGGGAAATTTTCACGCAATGGGATAGCTTCCTTTTCCACAGCAAGACGGATCAAGTGATCCGCAACGGTGTTCTTAATTCCTTTCTTGTCCTTGATATCAATATCAAACTCTTGCAAGAGTAATATCCATCGTATGAGCCTCGGTTTCGCCTCTTTCTTTGTAAGCAAGTACCTAAGTGCTGCATGATCAGAAAAGATAACAACTTTTGTACCAATTAAATAAGAGCGAAATTTCTCCAATACAAATATAATAGCTAACAACTCCTTTTCAGTGGTTGTGTAGTTTTGTTGGGCCTCATTTAACGTTATAGAAGCATAATAAATAGCATGAGGAATTTTCCCCACACGTTGCCCAAGCACCGCACCAACCGCATAGTCACTTGCATCACACGTGAGCTCAAAAGGCTTGCTCCATCCGGTGGTTTAATGATAGGAGATGAAATCAAAAGTTCTTTCAAACGATTGAATGCCGCCACACACTTTTCATCAAAGTTAAAAACCACATCTTTTTGCAATAAGTTGCAAAGTGGTGATTCTATCTTGGAAAAATCCTTGATAAATCTACGATAAAACCCGCATGACCAAGAAAAGAGCGTATCTCCCTCACCGTAGTGGGAGGGGTCAAAGCACAATAATGTCTATCTTAGATTTATCAACTTCCAAGCTTTTAGAAGATATTATATGGCCTAAAACTATGCCATGAGTTACCATAAAATGGCACTTCTCCCAATTCAAAGACAATGTTTATTTCAACACATCGTTCAAGGATTAGTGACAAGTTGTTCAAGCAAAGGTCAAATGAATCACCAAAGACACTAAAGTCGTCCATGAACACTTCAATGATGTTTTCAACATGTTCAAAAGATACTTACCATACACCTTTGGAAAGTAGCTGGAGCATTGCACAAGCCAAAAGGCATCCTCCTATAAGCAAAAGTACCGAACGGACAAGTGAAAGTAGTTTTCTCTTGATCCTCCGGCGCTATCACAATCTGATTATAACATGAATAGCCATCAAGGAAGCAATAGTAAGAGTGTCCATTTAAACGTTCAAGCATTTGATCAATAAAAGGCAATGGAAAATCATCCTTCCTAGTGGTGGCATTCAATTTCCTATAATCAACACAAACCCTCCAACCGGTTTGCACACGAGTTGGGACAAGTTCGTTCTTATCATTCTTCACCACCGTCACACCTGATTTCTTTGGTACTACTCGTACCGGGATCACCCACTTGCTATCGGATATGGGGTAGATAACACCCACGTCCAAAATCTTGAGTATCTCCTTTTTCACAACTTCCATCATTGGGGGGTTCAAACGACGTTGCACTTCCCTTGTAGGCTTTGCATCGTCTTCCAAACGGATCTTATGCATACAAATGGCATGGCTTATACCCTTGATATCAGCAATTGTCCATCCTATGGCCATCTTGTACTTCCTTAGCACCCTTAGAAGTTTTTGCTCCTGTAATTCACTAAGCTCGTTAGAAACAATCATAGGTAAATCTTCCTTGTCACCTAAGTACAAGTACTTTAGGTGATCGGTAAGAGGTTTCAATTCTAACTTTGGAGATTTAACAATTGAAGGTACAAGCTTTTCATCACTGCATGGTAAAGAAATAAAAGAGATATTATGAGTTTCTGGGCATCCTTGTAGTGAATTAAGATCTCCAAGGGATTCCTTGACATCATTACCACACTCTACACCATTATCCATGGATGTAGTTAAAACGGTTTCTAAAGCATCGTCACCATTCAGTTTAAACACTTTTTGTGCCAATGTTTCCATCACATCAATGGAGAAACAAGAGTGGACATCACTAGGATATCTCATCGTATCGAAAATGTTGAAACGTATTGTTTCTACATCAAACTCCATAGTTAGCATTCCCTTGTCCACATCAATAATGGTTTTCGCCGTTTTCATGAAGGGACGCCTAAGTAGAAATGGAAGAGACGAGTCCTAGAACCTTCATTCATCTCTAACACGCAAAAGTCAGCTGGAAATACTAGTTGATTAACCTGCACAAGAACATCCTCAACAATACCCATTGGGTAGACATTAAAGCGATCGGCTAATTGCAATACTATTCCAGACTTTTTAAGAGGACCAAGATCAAGTGAATTATACATAGATGCAGGCATAACATTTACGGATGCACCTAAGTCCAACATAGCTTTATCAAATGTAGTGTTACCAATTTTTACGGGAATGTCAAAGCTACCGGGATCCTTGCATTTCAGTGGGAGTTTGTGTTGCAAGATTGCTGAAGCGTTCTCCCCCACACTTAGCACTTCATTTCCTTTGAGCCTTTACTTATTGGTACACAAATCCTTCAACACCTTTGCATACTTTGGAACTTGCTTAACAGCATGAATGAGTGGTATGTTCACATGGATCTTCTTGAGAATGTCTAAAATCTCTTTTTCTAGTTCCGCCTTCTTGGAATTTGCAAATATGTGAGGAAAAGGTAGAGGAGGAACATAAGTAGAAACCAGAGTTTTAGAGTTAGGATAGGTACCTCGGGTGTTTGGGGAATTTCATCCCTCTGTTCCTCTAAAATCGGCTCCATTGGAGCTTCTTCTTTACCCAAATCAGTAACTTCGGGTTGCACAATTTGTGTACCACTTCTCAACGTAATAGCATTGACACCCTCTTTTGGGTTAATAGGTTAAGAAGAGAGTTTCCCACTATTTTGTGCTTTCAATTGGTTCAACTCAAAGAGCCATGGAACCAATTTTTGTTTGCAAGTCCTTGATGGCACTCTTGGTCTCCCCGCCGACTTTGTTGGAACATGGTACTAAATCCTTGCATCATTGCTTAAAGCTTTGAATTGAGATCGGCACCTTGACTTTGAGTTGATTTTGTGGTTGTGGTTGCTGAAATTGTTGTTATTGCGGCTGGAATTGCTGTTGTTGTGGTTGAAATCCACTCGAACGATTAAAAGTAGGTTGTTGAACCGCTCCTTGCTTGTTGGCATAACTAAAGTTGGGATGATCTCTTCATCCCGGATTGTAAGTGTTGAAGTAGGGATCATACCGTCTTTGTTGATTTGGAAAGACCGCACTAGCTTGCTCCAACTCTTCATCATATGAAGGTAAAATAACCGACCATCTTTTGCATCATTTGCTCCATGCTACTCATCCTTTGATCAAGGTGTGATGATGATAGGGTGTAGAATACATCCTATTTACTATCTATTGTTTATGCTTTCTTTGCTATTTTTCTTGTAAATTATGTATTTTACGCTTGTTTTGAGTTTTGTAGCTACTTTGGAGTCACGCGGAGGAAAAGAAGAAGAAATTACTCTATTTGATCCAAAAGGGCAAAATTGTCATTTCAGGGGCGAACACTATCTGGAGCCCAACCAAGGTTAAGGGGCAACTCTTTTGGGAGGAGTACTAGTAGCAGTCCAGCTGAGGTTAAGGGGCTATAACTTGGTTACCCCTTATCAGAAGTGCCCGAGTACCAATATCCTGCCCCAAATCAATCCAACCCTAAATCGAGAAAAGGGTTTTCTTTCTCTTCTATCAATCATTTTTTCATTTATTCCTACACCTGAAAGTGAGAAAAGCAGCCATGGCTGCTGCTGTTAATCGAGAGAATTGATGAAGTAGAAATTAGGGTTCGTACAATTGAAAAGATGGGTTTGGAACCGAGTTTACTATGTTGCCATTAATGGTGTTCTTGAAGCTCGGTGAAAATGGGTTTGAGATCGATGTGTGACAGGGAAGAAGAAGATGCAGAGAAGATGGGTTTCGGTTGAGAAGAACAGAGCTCGATGCTGCTGCTTTGGGTTAGCTACAAATTCGAGATCGATGTGTGAACAGAGAAGAAGAGATTGAAATTAAAATTAGGGTTTTACTGTGATAAAGGGGATCTGTGATGATTTGCAGTTAGATTTCGAAGAACAGACGAGAAGGGTTTGCAATGGATGTATCTGCTGTTGTTAATACCAGTCGAGAAGATGATGCTCAAAGCTCGAGAAGATTCAGATGAGTTCAGGGAGGAAGAAATTGAAATTTGGGTAAAGTTGAATTCAATCTCGAATGGGTTCTCTGAAGCCGAGAAGTTCAATGGAATTGATGGGATTCTGGTGATGAAGACAGGCAGAATTGATGCCGTTGTTGATTCGAGCAAGATATGGAGATGAAGAATGGTTCTGCTGTTGTTCGAAAGAAAAGAATGGAGTTCCGTTGCTGTTACACGGATAAAGAAAGAAGACGGGTTTGTCTCTGAAACAGTGGGTGAAGTTCAAAATCGGTCTGTGGTTGATCTAGCAATGTTGTGTTTAAGTTGAAGTTGATCTCGGATGATGGTGCTGCCAACATTACAAAAGCAATTGTGCAAGAATGAAGCTGTTGATTGCACTTAGATGTATGTTAGGATTGTCACAGGGAATGGAGCTAAAAATGGCCTGAAATCGGCCTGAGAATCGTTGTAAAAACAGAGGAAACTCTGTCCATGTCTCTGATCTGGCGAGTTAACTCGGTGCCGGCGATGACCGTTCCGGACGATTCCGATGACCGATCCATCCCTGCAACTCAGTAGCGTCAGCCCAGTAAGATAGAGTTTGACAGCTGACTGAGGATCCGACTCACTGACTCTCCTCCCCCTTTGACCCAGTGGACTAACGGTTTGACCTGTTTGACCGTTAACTTGGACGGTGCCGTGACGGAATATTCTGTCGACGGAGAAGAAGATTTCGGTGCCGTTTTCTGGCCAATTTCCGGCCATAATACCAGCTTTCCGGCGGACCAATATGTGCAGAATTTTGTGAGAATATTCTAGACCCATTGGTATGAAGACTTGGGTTTGGAATTGGATGGAGAATTTGGTTCAAATTTGGAAAGAGAAGATGGAGGATTTGAGAAAGGCTTGAACTTGGAAATTGAATTATTATGGAATGAGGATTCTATTCCTTGGAAGATTTGGAGAACATTGAAGCCTATAAGTAGAGAAGTTCTCTACACACTTTTACATATCTTTTTACACATCTTTTTACACACACAACAATTCTCTTTCTTTATTCTTTGTGTGAACTCCTTAACATGAGTAGCTAATTTTATTATTGATTGAGGATGAATTCCTAGTTCTTAACATGTTTTTAGTTTTGTTTCAATTCTATCTTGAAGTTTTTCACATGATTATCGTTTGTTTTTACTAATAGGAATGTTTATTCATTCATGATTGATTGATAGATTGTTTAGAGTGCACGCTAAATTGATTTGTTAATTTAATCTAAAGCTAGTGAAAGTTAGGAGATAAGTAATCGTTTCTTGACTCTTTACATAAGTAGCAAACACGAGACCTTGCGGAGGGATTCCGTGGAGCAATTGTGTGTGAAAACAATTGAGTTTTATACCGTATATTAATTAATTTGTTGTGGGAACGAACTTAACTGGTAGGCTCGATAATGTGTTTATTTCTACGCCTACTTGTTATAACCGCAAGTGCACGGCGCCTGTTGGAGGCGTGGCAAGTACGGGTCGAACCACAGAGACTTGTGGTGCTGATATGTTGATCAAGGCTTGCTAGACTGAATTCCTAGAGGTGTAACACAATTATGAGTTTTGTCGATGCGACTGAGTTTGCATAAGTAACTGAAATAGTGAAATCAGATGTGATATAATGATAATGGAGATGCTAGGGTCTTCAAATCCACCTCTAACTCCTATTGTGTGTTCAACTCAGTTGAAGTTCTTGTTCCTATGCCAGATAAGTGAAGTTTGTCAATTCTACCACCTATCTAAGGAGTTTCTCCATGTAATACTTCAAATATCAGCTAAAGTACTAACCCGAGCACTAGTTGTCTAATTAAGTACAACTAGTCAAGGGAATTAGAAATTGTATCTAAGGTATGAGCTGCAAAGAATCTCAAAACAAGTTGTAACCTAACTACAATGGATACAAGGCATCCATTGTGAGAGAAAAGTTTTGGATACTAGAATTGAAGACATCTTTATAGTTTAAGCATTCAAAAACAGTTCAACAGAGTTAAAATACAACATGGAATTAGGGTTTCAATGAAACCCTAGCAAACTAAACTAGAACATGATTAAATGTTTAAAACACAATTTAACCTACAATTAAACCTAAAATGGTGCTCTGGCTAGCCCAGGCATGACCAAAAACATCCTCTACCTCTTCTATTTATACATGCCCAGAATACAAACCCTAATTCTCTTTTAAAACAGAAATTAAAATAAAAATTCTCTCACCCACGTCTCTGAATCACTTCTTCCTTCTGTCAATTCGTCTTCAGAGCTCCATGCTGGGGTTGTTGGTGAAAAACCCTAGTTCTAGTTTTCTCTAAGTTAGCTTCTAGGGTTGAGAGAAGCTAAGAGAGAGAAAACTAGCCCTAGAGAGGTAGAGCAGGTAGGAGGTGGTGCGGCTCTGGCCTTGGCCGTGGTGTCGGGAGAGATGGTGGAGGAGATGGTTGCTCCGCCATGGTCGGGAGAGAAAAGAAAAGCAGAGGGATGGAGAGCTCTGCTGTGGTCGGGCGAGGGGAAAGAAGAGAAGAAAGAGAAGAAGAAGAGAGGAAATGAGTTTTCTCGATAGGGTATAGGGTTAGGTCGTTTCGTTGCGAGGCAAGGACATCGATATTTGATGAGAACGTAAGAGCGAGCGTTGGATCTTGGCAGTGGAAGATCTCACGGTTCAGGGTGAAGGCGGTTTTGGTGCTGAGCGGAGTATCAAAAGATGATGTGTAAGAGCTGGAGCGAGCGTTGGATGAAGACTGGATCAAATCTAACGGATCGGAAAGGATGGGCTCGAATCCGGGTCGTGGGTAGCTCTAGCCCATGTCTTCCTTGTTGGGTTGCGACTGATTCACGCGCGGGCTTTGGCTATCTGCTCCATAGATGCTCGTCTCCAATTCTTTGCTCTTTTGGCTCCTCAATTTCTCCGAGCTTTATTTATTACCTAAAAACACAAAATTAATTAATACAAATATTTATTCTTGAAAACAAAGAAAACACAGAATCTGGGATAATATCTGATTTCTGAGCACAAAAGATGAGTAAAATGCCAATAAAAGGTGTATAAATATGCAATATTTGGCACTCATCAAATACCCCCAAACCTGAATTTTACTTGTCCTCAAGTGAAACAGAAATGAAGAAATCCTAACTATACCCATGTCACAGGTCTCTCAAATGCATTTAGCTTATGCACTAAGCCTTTAAACCCCTAGGTGTCCCTAGTGGACGAGTTGTAGTCTCGTGAGGGTTTACCAGAGGTGTACCCACAAAACCTTCTCCAACTTCAGAGTGTAAAAGAGTCTCAAGCATCCAAGGAGCTATGAGGACATATAGTTTCTGCATGCTAGTAACAAGAAGTTAGAACTATCAAAGAACGCATTCTCATCCTTAAGTGCTGAGCGAGAAGTAATCATACCATATGAAAGAATTCGGATTCGATTGTGATCATAAGCCTCGACTTCTGCCTCACCATTAGGGTTTTATGATAATTGCACTCAAAAAGATCGCTTTTTAGTCTCTCATGTGTGCAGGCAGGAATAAAGAGAGAAATCCTGCACACGTTGTAGGTAAGAAGGATAACCTTCCGAAATAATTTTTGGAGACTCCACAGAGGTGTGGACAAAAAGAATCTTTTTCTGATGATCTCTAAGAAAGGAAATCAACCATTAGCAAGGGGTGGGAGTACTCACTCACTTCTCACCCGATCGGCAATTAACATCAATCTCTCATAGGAACCATAGAAACGTCTTCAATCTTCGGTCTTCGATTGTTGATGACGAACTTCTGAACTTCACAAAAACTTGACACATTTTTTTTTTTTTTTTTTTTTTTTGTAACTGAAATGAAAATAACAATAAACGATAAAACTTGTATTGTCTTGATTTCACAAATTTCATTAATTCTCATCTTCTTTTTCTTTTCTTTTTCTTTGTTGCTTGTAAACCTTGGACTATCTCAACTTTTCTTCCAATATTCTGATGATGCTCCGTTTGCTGACGATGATGTGTTTCTATGGGTCTGTTGATTGAGAGAGAGAGTGATGCTAACTGCAAATCGATATTTAGAAGGAGTTTTCTTCTTTAAACGTCACCCTCATGATTGACAAAAACTAGCACTCAAGAGATCAAAAGTAGTGCTGAAATTTGTGCGAAGTTGGGTAGCTCACCATTCCTACCCGGAATTGACGTACGGTGACACACACTCTAACAGATTTTCTAGAAAGTTGCAAAAAATTGAAGGTTGGTGCCTCACTTGATGTAAATTGGGTAGTCTCCACTATGGGTGATCACAATTCTACTACCGAATATCTAAACAACACCTAATTCGCCCTCCCGGTATGGTTAAATCCAACTTTAACGCTCTAATCAACTAAGAAACCCGATTGCGTTCTCCAAGACTTCCAAGTTCTGTTATTTCGGTCGACTCTCTATGTAAACATAGCTAGAAGCATGCTAGTGACTCTAAAATCTCTAAAAGTTGGAGGTTTTTATTTGCAAAAAGGTTTTTTTTTTTAATAAAAGAAAGACTAAAAACTCTAAATGCAAATGCACCCCAAACCTAAATCAAACATTGTCCTCAATGTGTCAACAGATAGGAAAAATTTAAACAAATCACATACCAAGAGAACTATGCTGAGTAGAGAAAAGGGAAGAGATTACCTGGATGTCGGCGGGGAGCAAGGTTAGAGCTTCACTAGTCAAGGCTAGCATCCAACATTCTCGGGGAGATCATATCGGATTAGCACAATATATGCACAAGAAGACTCAACCGATGCAAGAAGGAAAAATTAACAAGTCCTACTGGTTTATATACAATGAAAATTCACCATACACTAACAATCTAAAGAGTTGAGGATCAACCCAATAGAAAATATGTACAAACATCAACAAATCTTACACAAATATAATATGAGAGTGCAAGTAAGACTGTGTATGTGAATGAGTTTCCCCAAACCTAAACTTGTGAACAGATGTGTTTGTGAGAACAAAATCTTGCAATTTTAAAGGTATATCATGCAAAAGGTCTAACTCAAATGAGTTTTGCTAATAACAGAAGACATACACATTCCAACTGTGGCTCCTTAAGAGTGTTATACTTTGATGCGAAATAGTCCAAGAGGACTTGGGAAGCACAAAGCTCTAGGCCTAAGTTAGGCATTTTTAGAAAAGTTGGTTTTGCAATTTTGTGACAAACTACACCTAGGTTTGGTGGAGGAGTTTCAATTTGTGACTTAGGAGAGATATTAGGTGCATCTAAGTTGTTTTCATGTATAAAACCGTTTGCACCATCACACACTTTCCTAAAGTCAGAAGAGGGTAAATCATGTTCACCTGCATAGAACAATTCATCAATCTCTAGGTCATACTCATCATTATTCTCATGCATAACATAACCAGGAGAGAGATATCATGTCAGTAACCTAGGCATGGAGTTAGGCACATGCATTGAATCATCCGTGTCAACAGACAATTCAGCTATTCCTAGGTCACAAACAGGTGGTATAGCATGTTCATTTTCACAGGACAATTCCACAGGTTCCACATCAGAAGCACAAGTATGAATATTAGAAGAAGCATCATTCATAGGGTTCACAGAAGAGACGCCTAACGTCTCTGAACCAAAAGATTCTACTACATTTTCAAAATACACATGCTCTTCATATTCATCATCATCATCATCATCATCATCATAACAAAAATTCATCTCCCCATTCAAAATTTTAGTATTTCCAGTGTACTCATCTACCTCTAGATTAGGTTCATATTCAGTGTTAGTTGCATGAGTAAGACTAGAAACACTATTTTAATTATCCTAATAACGGACATCCTATCATTTTGTAACTCAATCGTTTCCTTTGAAGAATCACAAAGGAGTTGTTCTATTGAAGGAGAGTCTTCACTAGTGGGTATGCATTCCTCATATGGATATTCACTGTATGGTTGTGCATGAGGTTCACTAGAGAAGGGAAATTCGGACATGTTGCTATGTGGATGGTCATGCATTGCATTCATCTCAAGCCTAGCATTTTGCTCCATGAGTGTTTCCATTAGTGATTGCCAACTAGGAGTCTGGGAGTATAAAATTGTTCATCTCCCCACTGTGGTGAATGATGCATGTGTGCAGGTTGATTATGGTCCCAATGATTGCCAATAGATAGTCACTTCTAGACAATTCGTACATTAGATTATCTTGGCCTTCCCTAGACTCGCCTAAAATCATGCAAAATATAGCAATTCTCAGCGGGTGGTCTAAGCTACCACATAAGGTACAAGCATACATTTCATATTGCCTAGAGGAGTTAGATTTGACAGATTGCTCATGTAATTGCCTTTCTAAAGCAGATACTTGAGCTTCTAATTGATCTAAAAGTGATGACTGGGTATGAGAAAAGTGTTCATTTTCAACCTGTGGTGGATGACACATGTGCTCATAATGATTAGGGTATGTGAAGTCGAGGCCCTGAGAAGGCTCATAATATTCCCTAAAATCATTATGGTATGTGGGGAGTTCATATTGTGAAGCATGCCCGTAAGCAAGCTCTCTAATGGATTTGTTTGTATCCCCAGTTGCAGACCAAAATCCTGACATGGTCTAGAACTCAATTTGGACTCAAAACCTAGTTTGGTTTATGTGGGCTTCTTTGGTTTATTGGGATTTGGTTTGTGTGGGCTTCCGTTTTGGTTTCAATGGGATTCATTTTGGTTTTTGTGGGCTTCTTTGGTTTAAGTGGAATTTGGTTTATTGGGCTTCAGATCAGATTATGTTTGCAGCCCAGTTTGTGTGCAATTGCACAGCCCAGTGGAAAGGCACAGCCTAGTGGTTGGGCTTCAGCTGTTGGCAGCCCAAGATATGTGTGAGATTCAGTTTTGTTGCACAGCCCAGTTGTGAGCAGAGCCCGGCGATGTGGGCTGAAGGTTGACGTACAGAGCCCAGGTACACAGGTGCAAGTTATGTGGGCTGTTGTTTGCAGCCCAGGTTTGTGGGTTTCTGTTTACACAGATTCTCAAAAATTTTGCACAGCACAATGGTTGGTTTATGTGCTCAGACAACTCAGAGCAATACAAGACAGCCTAGGCACAAAGACAGACAGTTTGGTGCACAGATTGGCAAGTTCACACAAAGACAAGTCTAAGCCCGGCTCAGCTCATGCAATCGGCTATGTGCACATCTAGGCAAACAAATCAGCACAGAGCAAGAAAAAACAATAATTCAGTGGTGATGTGCACAGGGCGGATGCATAAATGGGTATGAAGCACGATCAAAGAACTACTCATATACACAATTTCAATACTCTCACAAAGACACTAGGTATGCAACACAAGTGAAATTCCAAGGCTGATGGTGTTAATGTGGCTGCCTGCCGCACTCACACTCAACAGACTTCGGGCTGGAGTTGAGCGCAGTTTCACTTAAGCTAAGAGATCACACTCATGCACACAATCGGAGGGTAAAAATGGGGTTGAGAGTTATTTCGATTTGGCATCACTAGGGCTGCAAATGACTTGGCTAACCAAGTTATAGCTCAACTCTACAAGATGTTACAAAGACGGTGAAAATCTGCACTATTTCACCCTAGTTTCGGTGCATAGGTCACAGAAAACACACACTTTAAAGTTTCAAAAACTGCTCAAGTGTCAATGAGATATGCATACAAGTCAACAGACAATTATGGATGGTTGCCTAGCAGGTAGCTAATCATGCGGGTACCGTAAATGACTAGTCTCGGTCAAGAACATGCACATAGATAATTTCTCGGCAAGTAATCATTCAATTAGCGACGTTCAGAATCAATGGCTTACTGATGCACAAACAAAGATGTTTAGCACGGTTTCACTGCCGCATGGATCAATGAGGCTAGCAATGTGAAGAGCAATGAGGCACAGGGTTGAGCTCAGGGTATGCTCGGTGGGTTATGCAACAAAAGTAACTCGGCTAACCGGTTTAGCTAGGATGCTTGGCTCAAGCTCAGCAGCCTACGAGGGTCTGCAGCTAAGCAAAGAGTATACTCATGGTTCACACAAACACAGGGTGGTGGTAAGCTCGGGTTGTGCAGCTAGTCCGGCTATCCAAGATGCGGCTCAACTCACGGCCAGGGGCTGGAGTTCGGCTCGGAGCAGATGGAAGCCGAGGGTTATAGCACAGGTGTTAACAAGGTTAAGATATCACGCTCATGCACACAACATGGTATACTCACTAACCGGTGTATTCACTTATCATGGAGCCACTTACCCGAATTGCGGTTGCTCGGGGCTTTGTGAACTCGGGTTCTGCGCCTTTTTCTTGTCTTCCTTGTGTTGGCTTGCACAAGAAAGACACAGTACCGCTTACTCAAGAGAGAGTTTAGTTCCCGGAGTATGTATGTTACAGCCAAAAGATCAAGGTTGATACCAAAGCACAAGCTTGAGAGTAATTTGGACCTGACAAGGGACAAGAATTACAAGTGACACTAAGATACAGGGCTGCTTAGTCTCCTTGTAAACTAATGACAAAACTCCAAATGAGCTACAAGATTATAGGGTTAGTGAATATTGCGGCTAAGTTACGAGATGCAGAGCTACAAGATAAGAGATAATGGGCTAACAAGAGCAAAAGAAAAATAGCTAACAGGAATCACGGGGTGAGATGGCAAATAGCAAACATGATATTAACTAAGATATGCAAGTATTAAACTAAGTTATACTAGAACATGACTAAAAGCAAAAATGTAAAGTGAGTATGTACAAGGTGAAATGAAACTCAGTAAAGACAGCAATGGATCAACTGGGCACACGCCAAGTCCCCGGAAACGGCGCCAAGAACTTGGTAGGCTCGATAATGTGTTTATTTCTACGCCTACTTGTTATAACCGCAAGTGCACGGCGCCTGTTGGAGGCGTGGCAAGTACGGGTCGAACCACAGAGACTTGTGGTGCTGATATGTTGATCAAGGCTTGCTAGACTTGAATTCCTAGAGGTGTAACACAATTATGAGTTTTGTCGATGCGACTGAGTTTGCATAAGTAACTGAAATAGTGAAATCAGATGTGATATAATGATAATGGAGATGCTAGGGTCTTCAAATCCACCTCTAACTCCTATTGTGTGTTCAACTCAGTTGAAGTTCTTGTTCCTATGCCAGATAAGTGAAGTTTGTCAATTCTACCACCTATCTAAGGAGTTTCTCCATGTAATACTTCAAATATCAGCTAAAGTACTAACCCAGGGCACTAGTTGTCTAATTAAGTACAACTAGTCAAGGGAATTAGCAATTGTATCTAAGGTATGAGCTGCAGCAATCTCAAAACAATTTGTAACCTAACTACAATGGATACAAGGCATCCATTGTGAGAGAAAAGTTTTGGATACTAGAATTTAAGACATCTTTATAGTTTAAGCATTCAAAAACAGTTCAACAGAGTTAAAATACAACATGGAATTAGGGTTTCAATGAAACCCTAGCAAACTAAACTAGAACATGATTAAATGTTTAAAACACAAGTTAACCTACAATTAAACCTAAAATGGTGCTCTGGCTAGCCCAGGCATGACCAAAAACATCCTCTGCCTCTTCTATTTATACATGCCCAGAATACAAACCCTAATTCTCTTTTAAAACAGAAATTAAAATAAAAATTCTCTCACCCACGTCTCTGAATCACTTCTTCCTTCTGTCAATTCGTCTTCAGAGCTCCATGCTGGGGTTGTTGGTGAAAAACCCTAGTTCTAGTTTTCTCTAAGTTAGCTTCTAGGGTTGAGAGAAGCTAAGAGAGAGAAAACTATCCCTAGAGAGGTAGAGCAGGTAGGAGGTGGTGCGGCTCTGGTATGGCTGTGGTGTCAGGAGAGATGGTGGAGGAGATGGTTGCTCTGCCATGGTCGGGAGAGAAAAGAAGAGCAGAGGGATGGAGAGCTCTGCTGTGGTCGGGGCGAGGGGAAAGAAGAGAAGAAAGAGAAGAAGAAGAGAGGAAATGAGTTTTCTCGATAGGGTATAGGGTTAGGTCGTTTCGTTGCGAGGCAAGGACATCGATATTTGATGAGAACGTAAGAGCGAGCGTTGGATCTTGGCAGTGGAAGATCTCACGGTTCAGGGTGAAGGCGGTTTTGGTGCTGAGCGGAGTATCAAGAGATGATGTGTAAGATCTGGAGCGAGCGTTGGATGAAGACTGGATCAAATCTAACGGCTCGGAAAGGATGGGCTCGAATCCGGGTCGTGGGTAGCTCTAGCCCATGTCTTCCTTGTTGGGTTGCAACTGATTCGCGCGTGGGCTTTGGCTATCTGTTCCATAGATGCTCGTCTCCAATTCTTTGCTCTTTTGGCTCCTCAATTTCTCCGAGCTTTATTTATTACCTAAAAACACAAAATTAATTAATACAAATATTTATTCTTGAAAACAAAGAAAACACAGAATCTGGGATAATATCTGATTTCTGAGCACAAAAGATGAGTAAAATGCCAATAAAAAGGTGTATAAATATGCAATATTTGGCACTCATCATTAACTACCACTATATTACTTGTTAATTAGGTGGAAAAATATTAATTAATTTGTTGTGGTTACGACACGCATCAAATTTTGGCGCTTGCTGTTGGGGAGCAACTGACGATTTTAGTTGTTTTTATTTTTCTTTTTGCTTTATTCTTGCTTTGTTAGATTCTATAACGTATCTAACTTAGTTTTTGAGAATCTTGTTTCAGGTGTTATACCTTTGGTGAATGCTTAAAAAGGGCAGACCGAGTCCAATACGTCTTCGATCCGACTCAACTAAAGGATTTCATTCGAGCGGTTAACACTCCACTTCCTCCTTCTTCATCAAGTGAATTCGCAGATTCGGACAAAGAGGAAGAAACAATGGCTGAACGTACACTCAAGGACCTAGCTTCTCACAAGCTCGATACACAACAATGGTGTATCCAAACTAACTCAACCTTCGAGATCAAGCCGGGGTTGATTAGAGAGTTACCAAAGTTTCATGGCATGGTGAATGAAGACCCAAACAAACATCTTATGGACTTCTATACCATAGTTATGGCTATGCTTCCACCGGAGACTAATGCGGATGGAGCAATGTTGAAAGCTTTCCTGTTTTCTTTAGCGGGCAATGCTAAGGAATGGTTATATTATTTGCCTTCCGGAAGTATCACAACATGGAATGGGATGAAGAAACTTTTCCTCGAGAGATATTTTCCCGCATCCAAAGCTACTCAAATTCGCAAGGAGATTTGTGGATTGAAGCAACATGTGGGAGAGTCGTTGTATGAATGTTGGGAGCGATACAAGAGATTGGTGGCAAGCTACCCACACCATCAATTCAGCGATGTTATGATACTCCAATACTTCTACGAAGCGCTCCACCCAAGTGATCGATCTCTTCTTGACGCCGCGGGTGGTGGTGCACTAATGAACAAGACGGTGACCCAAGCTACCGAGTTGATTGAAAGTATGGATGCAAACTCGCAACATTTCTACACAAGAGATGAACCAATGGTTAGGCGAGTGCATGAAGTTAGTGATTCATCATCACACCTTGATCAAAGGATGGGTAACATGGAGAAAATAATTCAAAGGATGGCCGCGGTTATTATTCCGGATGATGAGACCGAGCAAGTAAATGCTTTATATCCAAATCAAAGGCCGAGGTACGATCCATACTCAAATACTTACAATCCCGGTTGGAAGGATCATCCTAACTTTAGTTATGCAAACAAGCAAGCGGCGGTTCCCAATCCGTATGAGCAACAAGGTGGATTCCAACAATCACGTTTCCAACCTCAACAACAATTCCAACCACAACAAGTCAAGGAGCGAGATTCTTCAATTGATGACAAGCTCAATGCATTGATGCAAGGTATGCAAGGTATTACCACTTTGGTTCAACAACAACAACAAAAGACCGATTCGGCAATCAAGGATTTACAAATTCAAGTGGGGCAATTAGCGACCGATGTGAACCTATTGAAAGCTCAAGCGTCCACAAAGCTTCCTTCACAACCATTTGTTAATCCAAGAGAGAGCGTTAATGCAATTACTTTGAGGAGTGGGAAACAAGTGGAGCAACCAAATCAACAAGATAAGGTGTATGATGAGAGAGAGGAAATTGAAACCGCACCAAAGGAGAATACATCCCCAACCAACCTACCTAAGGAGACGGTTCCTACTTTCACAACTCCACCCCCGTTTCCTAGCCGATTTGCTAAGTCAAAGAAAGACTTGGAATATAAGGATATTTGGGACATCCTTAAGAAAGTACAAGTCAATATTCCACTCATTGAAGCTATTCGTCAAATTCCTCGTTGTGCAAAGTTCTTAAAGGAGTTGTGTATGAAGAAGAAAAGGTTAAAAGGGAATGAAGTCATGAGTGTGGGGGAGAATGCTTCGGTGTTCATTCTCAAGAAAATCCCACCAAAATTAAAGGACCCCGGTAGTTTCACTATACCTTGCACAATTGGTAAACCAAGGTTTACTCGAGCTTTACTAGATTTGGGATCATCGGTTAATGTTATGCCTTCCTCGATTTATGATTCTTTGAATCTTGGTCCTCTTAAGGAGACCGGGGTAGTTCTTGAACTTGCTAACCGATCTAATGTTTACCCGAAAGGGATTGTTGAGAATGTTTTGGTGCAGGTTAATGAGCTTGTATTCCCGGCCGATTTCTATGTCTTAGACATGAATGATGAGAATTCTTCCAAGTCTACACCTTTGCTTTTGGGTAGGCCGTTCTTAAGCACCGCCGGAACAAAGATTGATGTCCAAAATGGCACCTTGACTATGGAGTTTGATGGTACACTCATCCACTTCAATATCTTTGGAACAATGAGATTCCCTAGTGATGTGAAGTCATGTTTTCCCGTAAAAGAGATTGATCCGGGCTAATGAATCTTGCAAGAGCTAAGTCGGGCCGTCGACTTTAAAACAAACTCTTAATGGGAGGCAACCCATAGGTTTTGTATTTCTTATCTTTTTGCTTTTTGTTATTTATTTTTCTTGTTCCATATCATGTTAAAATTTCCCACCTTGACTTTACTAGGAGGATTCAATTACATTAAGGACAATGTAAGGTTTAAGTGTGGGGGAGTGGTTAAGCATGTATTTAAAATAAAAATTTAAAAAAAAATTTAAAAAAATTTAAAAAAAAAGTTTTACATAAAACCTCCAACTTTTAGAGATTTTAGAGTCACTAGCATACTTCTAGGTATGTTTACATAGAGATTCTGACCGACATAATTGAACTTGGAAATGTTAGAGAACTACATTCGGATTTCTTGCTTGTTAGAGTGTTAAATAATGGATTTAATCATGCCGGTGATGCAAATTTGGTGCAGGGAGAAATGCATTATTAGAGTTGCTGATCAATCATTAGTGGAGACTACCCGTATTCATATCATGTGAGGCACCGACCAAATATTCTTTGTAGCTGACTAAAGAGCTTTCTTTTGAGTGTGTGTCACCGTACGTTAATTCCGGGTAGAATGGTGAGCTACCCAACCTCCCACCAATAGAAGCCTTACTCTTTGATCTCTTGAGTGCTAATTTTGTCAATCATAAGGGTGACGTCTATAGATGAAAGCCTCCTTCTTGTAGTTCGATTTGCAGTTAGCACCATTCTCTCCACAACAACGGATCCATAGAAACATCATCATCATCAACAAGGAGCGACATCAAAATTTACAAGGAAAAATTGGAGAAGTTCAAGGTTTAAAAGCAACGGAACGAGAAAAAGTGCAAATTTCATATTCAAGTAAAGCAACATACAAAGGGTGGATTTTTACATATTTTTTGAGGACTTATAATACAATGAGCATAATTATACATACAAGTATGAAGACTTATTTATAAGAGCAAAGAAAAGCAAAAGGTGAGAATTATTGAAGTTTATGATTTTGAGGCGATACAAGTTGTGAAGAATCAAGCGGTAAAATACTTCTCCCACGGCCATGGTTTATTTTGTATTTAATTTCTCTTGTGTTTTCTTTAAAAAAAAAAAAAAAAAAACAAGAGAAATATTTGTTTTGTTTTTATTTATTTAACAAGCCGTGGTGAAGGAAAATCTATAAGGTAGTTTCAAGCGACAAGGATTTTAAGGTAAAAAGAGTTACAAATTGTTAAGGATTTATGAAGTTCGAGAGTTTATCATCAATAGTTGAAACCGAAAACGAAGACCAAGAAGATCAAGACGAGGAGCGGAAGACGTTTCTATTGGATGCCGTGAGAGTGGTGTTATCATAATTGGCGATCGGATGTGAAGGTGAGTAAGTAATCTCATCCTCGATAATAGTGGTTGATTTCCTTTCTTAGAGATCGTCAGAAAAATGGTTTTTCAAAATATTAAAAAAATGTGGCTTTTTTTTAAAAAATTTCGGAAGTTGTCCTTCCCACCATTCAACGTGTTGCAGGAATTCTCTCTTCATTCCTACCTGCACACATGTGAGACCCATAAAAAGCCGTCTTTTTGAGTGCAATTATCATAAAATCCTTTTGGTGAGGCAGAAGTCGAGGCGAAATGCTTATTGATCGTTTCTCAAACACGCGTTCTCTCATTATGGTGTGGTTATTTCTCACTCAACATTTAAGAATGAGAATATGTTCTTTAGTATTTCTAACTTCTTATTACTAGCATGCGAAAACTCTATGTCCTCATAACTCTTTGGATGCTTGGGACGCTTGAACGCTTTGAAGTTGTGAGTTTTTAGTTTGATTTGCTCGAGGACTAGCAAAGTCTAAGTGTGGGGGAATTTTATAGGGTGTAGAATACATCCTATTTCCTATCTATTGTTTATGCTTTCTTTGTTATTTTTCTTGTAAATTATGTATTTTACGCTTGTTTTGAGTTTTGTAGCTACTTTGGAGTCACACGGAGGAAAAGAAGAAGAAATTACTCTATTTGAGCCAAAAGGGCAAAATTGTCATTTCAGGGGCGAACACTATCTGGAGCCCAACCAAGGTTAAGGGGCAACTCTTTTGGGAGGAGTACTAGTAGCAGTCCAGCTGAGGTTAAGGGGCTATAACTTGGTTACCCCTTATCAGAAGTGCCCGAGTACCAATATCCTGCCCCAAATCAATCCAACCCTAAATCGAGAAAAGGGTTTTCTTTCTCTCTATCAATCATTTTTTCATTTATTCCTACACTGAAGTGAGAAAAGCGACCATGGTCTGCTGTTAATCGAGAGAATTGATGAAGTAGAAATTAGGTTCGTACAATTGAAAAGATGGGTTTGGAACCGAGTTTTCTTGTGATGCCATTAATGGTGTTCTTGAAGCTCGGTGAAAATGGGTTTGAGATCGATGTGTGACGAGGAAGAAGAAGATGCAGAGAAGATGGGTTTCGGTTGAGAAGAACAGAGCTCGATGCTGCTGCTTTGGGTTAGCTACAAATTCGAGATCGATGTGTGAACAGAGAAGAAGAGATTGAAATTAGAATTAGGGTTTTACTGTGAAAAAGGGGATCTGTGATGATTTGCAGTTAGATTTCGAAGAACAGACGAGAAGGGTTTGCAATGGATGTATCTGCTGTTGTTAATACCAGGTCGAGAAGATGATGCTCAAAGCTCAGAGAAGATTCAGATGAGTTCAGGGAGGAAGAAATTGAAATTTGGGTAAAGTTGAATTCAATCTCGAATGGGTTCTCTGAAGCCGAGAAGTTCAATGGAATTGATGGGATTCTGGTGATGAAGACAGGCAGAATTGATGCCGTTGTTGATTCGAGCAAGATATGGAGATGAAGAATGGTTCTGCTGTTGTTCGAAAGAAAAGAATGGAGTTCCGTTGCTGTTACACGGATAAAGAAAGAAGACGGGTTTGTCTCTGAAACAGTGGGTGAAGTTCAAAATCGGTCTGTGGTTGATCTAGCAATGTTGTGTTTAAGTTGAAGTTGATCTCAGATGATGGTGATGCTGCTGTTACAAAGCAATTGTGCAAGAATGAAGCTGTTGATTGCACTTAGATGTATGTTAGGATTGTCACAGGGAATGGAGCTAAAAATGGCATGAAATCGGCCTGAGAATCGTCGTAAAAACAGAGGAAACTCTGTCCATGTCTCTGATCTGGCGAGTTAACTCGGTGCCGGCGATGACCGTTCCGGACGATTCCGATGACCGATCCAGCCCTGCAACTCAGTAGAGTCAGCCCAGTAAGACAGAGTTTGACAGCTGACTGAGTTACTGACTCAGCTGACTCTCCTCCCCCTTTGACCCAGTGGACTAACGGTTTGACCTGTTTGACCGTTAACTTGGACGGTGTCGTGACGGAATATTCTGTCGACGGAGAAGAAGATTTCGGTGCCGTTTTCTGGCCAATTTCCGGCCATAATACCAGCTTTCCGGCGGACCAATATGTGCAGAATTTTGTGAGAATATTCTAGATCCATTGGTATGAAGACTTGGGTTTGGAATTGGATGGAGAATTTGGTTCAAATTTGGAAAGAGAAGATGGAGGATTTGAGAAAGACTTGAACTTGGAAATTGAATTATTATGGAATGAGGATTCTATTCCTTGGAAGATTTGGAGAACATTGAAGCCTATAAGTAGAGAAGTTCTCTACACACTTTTACATATCTTTTTACACATCTTTTTACACACACAACAATTCTCTCTTCTTTATTCTTTGTGTGAACTCCTTAACATGAGTAGCTAATTTTATTATTGATTGAGGATGAATTCCTAGTTCTTAACATGTTTTGAGTTTTGTTTCAATTCTATCTTGAAGTTTTTCACATGATTATCGTTTGTTTTTACTAATAGGAATGTTTATTCATTCATTCATGATTGATAGATTGTTTAGAGTGCACGCTAAATTGATTTGTTAATTTAATCTAAAGCTAGTGAAAGTTAGGAGATAAGTAATCGTTTCTTGACTCTTTACTAAGTATCAAACACGAGACCTTGCGGAGGGATTCCGTGGAGCAATTGTGTGTGAAAACAACGTTAGCAAGTAGACCTTGATCTAAGAGTCTAACTACTAGTACTAAACCTAAATTCATGAATCTTAATGCATTCGGGGAATTACATCTTGTAAGCGAACCTCAAGGTGGTTCTTTTGAATAGAATCTGATAACTAAGCGGACTTGTTACTCAGTGAAATAAGGGATTTTTGGGGTTAGCTAAGCGAACCTGCTATCCTACGGTTGGTGATAATCTGTGACTAATAACATGTGGATTAAAAACATAACTTGAATCATTGTTTTGCGACGAAGAAGGATTCCTTGGTCTTGTCTCTCTTATTGATTTCAACTTTATCTTTAAATTGCTTTGTTTATTTTCTTTTGCTTTATACATCCCCCCTTTTTGTGACAATTAAGACAACTAAAACCTCTTGTTCCTCGTGGGAACGAACTTAACTACCACTATATTACTTGTTAATTAGGTGGAAAAATATTAATTAATTTGTTGTGGTTACGACACGCATCAGATAATGAATCACTAACTTCATGCACCCGCCTAACCATTGGTTCACCTTTTGTGTAGAATTGTTGCGAGTTCGCAGCCATACTTTCAATCAACTCGATAGCTTGGGACAACATCTTGTTCACTAATGCACCACCACCCGCGGCGTCAAGAAGATATCTATCAATTGATTGGAGACCTTCGTAGAAATATTGGATTATCATTACGTCACTGAATTGGTGGTGTGGGCAGCTTGCCCCCAATCTCTTGTATCGCTCCCAACATTCATACAATGACTCTCCTACACTTTGATTTATCCCAAAAATCTCTTTGCGAATTTGAGTAGCCTTTGATGCATGAAAATACCTCTCTAGAAAGAGTTTCTTCAATCCGTTCCATGTAGTGACACTTCCGGAAGGCAAGTAATACAACCATTCCTTAGCATCGTCTGCCAAAGAGAATGAAAAAACTTTCATCATCGCTCCATCCGTATTAATATCCGCTTGAAGCATAGCCATGAAAACGTTGTGGAAATCCATGAGAAGCTTGTTTGGATCTTCATTCACCATGCCATGAAACTTCGGAAACTCTCTAATCAATGATAAGTGCCAAATATTGCATATTTCTACACCTTTTTATTGGCATTTAACTCATCTTTTGTGCTTTAAATTCATATATTATCCCAAATTTTGTATTTTCTCTGTTCTCAAGAATAAATACTTGCACTAATTAATTTTGTGTTTTTAGGTAGTAAATAAAGCTTGGAGAAAGTAAGGAGCCAAAAGAGCAGAAAATTGGAGACGAGCGACTATGGAGCAGAAAGCTACAGCCCACGTGCGCATCAGTTGCAACCCAACAAGTAGCAACCCGGTTACAAAGATATGGGCTTGAGCTATCCAAGATCCGACCCATGACCCGAATCCAAGCCCGATTCATCCTGAGCCGTGAGATTCGATCTATCCGCATCCAACGGTCGCTTCAACCCGCGCATCGTTGTTCGCTGCGTCCGCCTAACACCTTAGCCACCTACCCTCTTCACCCATCGACCAAACACTCCCCTCACCTTCTTTTCTCTCTTTCTATCCCGACAGAACTACCAGAGCCCCCATCTCCTTCCCCCGACCAGATGCAGAGCCAACACCACCACCACCATTTCCTTCTCCCGACAACACCAGCCCCACAGCCGCCTTCTCCGCCTCTCTAGCTCAAGCTATCTCCTTCATAGCTTCTCCCATAACCCTAGAAACTAGGTTTGATATAGATGGAGCTAGGGTTTCACCAATAAGGAATTAATGGCTTGCAGAGCCGAATTGGAAGAGGGAACAATCGATTCAGACTATTGGATGAACAGGGTTTGCATTTAATTTTGATTTTTAGGGTTAGAGAAGAAGTTGTAGTATAAATAGATTTCTTCTCTGTGTAAGAAGGAGCTCGGCATTTTTTAGGGTTTTAATTGTTAGTAGAATTTAGTTGTGCTTTATCATGCTCAGTATGTTCTAATTCCATTTGCTAGGATTTAAATGAAGCCTTAATTCTCTGTTGTGGTATTCATATTTGGTTTGTGTTATTCTTGAATGCTTAATCTGTTAAGATAGTTTCAATTTCAGTATTTCAATGCTTTGCTCTCACAATGAATGCCATTATCCATTGTAGTTAGGATAACACTGTGTTGAATATACTTCAGCTCTTGCTTTGAAAAAATTATTGTCCATTCCTTGACTAATTGTGCTTAACTAGACAATTAGTACTCTGAGTTGATACTTTAGCTGATAATTGAACTATCTCTTGGTGAAACTCCCTAGATAAGTGATAGAATTGACACACCTTCCTTATCTGTCACAGGAACAAGAATACTCAAGCTAGTTGAATACATAACAAGAATTAGTGGTGGATTTGACAATCCTAGTACCTTTATTCTCATTGCTCATTAGTTCATATTTATTTCACTGCTATAACCTCCAGCTTGTCGTAAAGACACCAAACAAACCCCCCTTGTGTAACTCCTTGTTAAAAATCAGTTTAGAAAGACCTTAGAATCAATCTAGCACTCCCTAATCTCTGTGGGTTCGACCTGTGCTTGCCCTGTGTTGCAAAACAACATTGTGCACTTGCAGTTACAATTGTAGGCACCTTTTCCAAGCCTACCAAGTTTTTGGCGCCGCTGCCGGGGATTTGGTGGCAGCGTAATTGATCATTTGCTTCACTTTGCTGATTTTTAGCTTATTCTTGTATGTATTAGCTTGCACTCTTTATATTATCAATCATTGTAGTATAACTTAGCTAAAAGCTTCTGTAGTTATAACTTAGTAATCATTTTAGCCTTGTAAATTTTAGTTGTATCTGCATCTTTTAGTTTTTCTTATTAGTTTACATCTCATAATACTCTGCATTTGTATCTTAGTTTGTTTGCTTGTTAAGTTTACAGTAATAGGGTTGCACATATTTAGAAAACTTCCTCTATATGCATCTGTAGGTCTGGCATCTGCATAAGTAGCTGTGGTCATCTTAGCTCTGTAGCAGTAACTGTAAGTTGTAAATTTTAATCATCCCATCCGCATAAACTGCATCATTGTCCGCACCTGCAACTAGCCGTATTCTGTAATTTTAGTTTGTAAACTTCATCCATCTTTGCTTCATCTTTTTAGACTACTTCCATTCTGTTTTATCTGCATTATTTCAGTTCTTTTTGATAAGCTAGGCATCTATGCATTATTACCCTGTAACATGCCATTTCTATTGTGTACTCCATCTGTTATAACTTGCATCTAGGATCTCCACCTGCATCTTTAGCTTCTGTTCTGTAGTTTTGTCATCAGTCTGCTGTAGTTTTCGGTCTCTTGCTTCATCATCATACATCTTGCATTACCAAAAAGGCTGTGTTATATGCTGAAGCTGGCCATTTCTTGTATAAGTTGTTGCCAACCTGTTGGCCCTGTGTAAAAATATCTTTTCGAATTGTGTCAATTAATCCAAGAGTCTGAAACTGTAGCCTAGCCTTGTAAAAACTCAGCTGGGGTAGTGACCTTAGATTCAAACTTCTTCTCTTTCTGCAGCCTGTCTGTAATTACATCATTTTTAATCTTTTGGCATCTGTAATCTGTTTGCATTCTGCATTTTATTTTTTTTGCATCTGTAGGTTAAGCTTTACAGTAAGTACTTGTGGTGCAGATTTTGGTACTGAAAGTTAACCTCCAGTTTAAACGTTACCTTCCCCTGTATAATATCCATCAAGCATCCCTGCATTTTGCACTTCATCTTCTCTTTACCCTGTTGAACTGCTGTAATACCAGGCAGTCCAAATCCTAGTTAGCAATTCGGGGTACGGGTAGTAGTTCGGGACGGCATACGTACGGGAACTATACAGATTCGGATAGGTCGGATTCGGTCAAGAATCCGGTCAACGGTTCGTTGTTCGGACAGTAGTTCGGAACGGCATACGTACGTGCATATTCGTTTTATAAATGTGAGTTCGGCACTTAAAATTCGGCTTACATATATGATAAATTGATAAGTATTATGACCTTATTACGAGACTAATTTTATTTGTATATGATTTAAAGATGGAAAAAAGTATTTTAGCGTGAGTATCTAATAAGAAGTAAACAATTTAATCGCATAAATGTATTACAAAGCGAGTTTATAGACTTTTAAACAAAAATCAACACATAAAACACTGGTTAAACAACTACCAATAGAAAATTTTAACTGAATAATTGTATTTAAATATAAAGTATATACAAAATCAAACAAAAATCAATCGACATGACTCGGGTCAGAGAGTTACCTACGGGAGAGCGAGGTTGGGCGTTCGAATCTAGTTCGGAAGTATCATTCGGATTCGGTCAGTTCGGATACGTTCGCGAATCATTCGTGAGGTCCATATAATCCGGGAACTAGGTTCGGAGTTCAAATAGTTTGGAAATATCATTCAGATTCAGTCAGTTCGGATACGTTCGCGAATCATTCGAGAATGATTCGCAGAATTACTAACTAGGGTCCAAATAAGCATAATTTTTCAGCTGAACATCAGTGCAATTCCCATATTTTGTTCTGCAATTCTAGCTGTTAACTATCAACTCTGAAATTCTTTGCTTAGCCTGCATATTTCTGAGAACTAAAACTCTCCTTTGAGCTCACAGGTACCTGCAAAGCTGTTGTGAAAGCCAAGACAAGGAAGGATAAAAGAGCAGAACACAATTTGTGGAGTGCCTAAACCCGATTTTATCTTTGGCGGTATCGTACTCTCAAACTCAATTTACGCCTTGAATAGTTGTCGTGAATGTGGAATGATTCTCATGATGTTGGTTCACCCCCGATATGCACAAACATGATTCTGTGATGTCTAAGTGGAATGAGTACCTTTTTAAAACTATAAGCCTCACTGTGTAGCATTGAATATTTGAACTTTTTGATGTTGACATACCATGTCTGCTCACTGAACTAGGATATCTATATTAGCATCATCATGTGACCTTTGAGACACGATTTTTCCTGCTGAGATTGTCATCTCCATGTGTATGCATCTCTCAATCTCTGAACTGCTGACAACTGAATGAGTAGCATGCTTTGACACGTGAATCATGAGCCATGACTGCTGATAAACTAGCTACACCGGGCTTGAGCAATCATCCCTGAATCGATTGTAGCTTTCACAAGCATTACTCTAACTGTCTGTTGAACTAGTTACCTGGGTATCTCTGTGGCACTTGAGTGAAATCTTTGTTAGCTGAGATACTTTTATTTCATGAGTTTGTTGAACTAGTTGCCCTGTCACCTTTGTGCATGCTCTAACCTGTTGACAAACCTGTGTGACAACCTGTGTTGAATGCTAAACCTTGTCACCTGCCAAACTCTATTCTGTGCATATAACTCTCAGCTATTCTGTGCTCTGTGCATTACTACCTGTCTAGGCAGTATAACAATTTGAATCCGTGCACAAAATTTTGATTCAGTGGTATTTGAGGTTGTTGCCCTGCTGAATTTTTGTATCTAAATTGCGGATGATCTGTTGAAATCTTTGAATCATATTCACCTGCCACAACCACAACCACACAGCACATGCTTCACCTTGAGTGAGCATAATCCATCTGCCCTGTAGCCTGTGCACATTTTCTGTTTTTTCTGTTCAACCTGCCAAGCAAGTTGTGTTGTGCATTTCTTAACAGCAGCAGAAATCAATCCTCTGTGATCAATTCTGAGAACTGGTGTATGATTCTTATGAGTTTTGCCTCTCTGTTTTGAATTCACTTGGTTGTATGAGTGTTTAATATGATAGATGTGCTAGCTAGGCTATGATTGTGTCTTTTAGAGACCAAACAAACCGACTAGTTAGAATCCGCCCAGACGATATTGTCAACATACCCAGTTCTTCAACAGAAAGCCCAGACCAGTCTGAGACAATGGGTGATGAACCGAACCAACCCCGTAGTCTCAAAGACTACATGTACCCCACTAGGGCAAGTCAGCCCTCTTGCATCATTCTACCAGCTGATGCTGGCCAGTTTGAACTGAAAGCAAGCACAATTCACATGTTACCCGTGTTTAGAGGGGTTGATGCTGAAAACCCCTACCACCATGTGAGAGACTTTGAAGATATCTATGGGACTCTACGTTTTACCCAAATGACGGAAGAGTCCCTCAAGCTGAGATTGTTCCCTTTCTCTTTGAAAGAAAAAGCCAAGTCATGGCTTCATGCCCTACAACCACAGTCTATTAGAACATGGGATGATCTCACAAAGAATTTTTCAAAAGTTTTTCCCCAACCATAAGATCGACAATTCGTCAAAGTCTAAATGGTTTTGTGCAACTAGAAGAAGAGACTCTAGCAAAATATTTGGAGAGATTCAATGAATTATTACTCCAATGTCCCCACCATGGTTTTGAAAAATGGAGACTCGTGCAAATTTTGTATGAAGGCCTAGATGTCAGGACCCGAACCACAGTTGAGTCAATGTGCAATGGTGCATTTATTGACAAAAGTGCTGATGAGGCTTGTGGTAGGCTTGGGAATGTGGTTTATTTTTCGCCTACATGTAATACTGCAAGTGCACAGTGCCAGTGGAAGCAAGGGCAAGTACAGGTCGATCCTCAGGGAATTTGTGTGTGTAATGTTGATCTAAAGGCTTCCTAACTGATTTCTAAAGAAGTGACAGAGTTGTAATGCAATTGTGAACTGATTTTGGTGTCGATACGACTGAGTTGGAGTTGTGACTCTAAACTAAGGCAGTAAATAGTCAAAAGAAGTTGTAGACTATTGATTGAGTGGTACCGGGGATTAAATCCACTCTCTGATCTTATATTAATGCAATACAAATTTTCACTTTGTTCTTAGGCCTTCCCTTGAAGGTCTTAATTGGATAATTGATGAACTAAGTCTCCTTACCTACCCCTAGTATCACTGGTCTTATTACAGTACCAGTGATCACAGGTAAATTCAGTTTATTAGCTAACTATTTTCCTAAGTAATACACACACTGAGAACAAGTTGATAATCTAATTGCTTCATATCAAATCAAAGGGCTTCATTTACACCCTAGTTTAAAAGACTTAGAACATCATGCAAAGAGTAAAATGAACTTGAAATTAAATTCTAAAACTAAACCCTAAAACTCTGACTGTATTTTTCTCTCACAACAAAATAACATTTTATACTCTACAAATCACTCAAAACTAACCACTAATCGATGACCCAAACCTGCTTTCTCTATTCTGAATCGACCATGCTTGGGTTGTTGGAGAAAACCCTAATTTCAACCATCTCAACCCTAGCTTCTAGGGTATGGGAGAAGCTATAGATGGAGATGGGTGAAAAAGGGATGGCGGAGCAGGCGCTGATGATGCTGTTGGTGCTGTCAGGAGATGGAGGTGGTGGTGATTGCTCTGGTTTTGTCAGGGAGATGGAGGAGGTAAGGTGGTTCTCTGTGGAGTTGTTGGGGAGAAAGGAAAGAGAAGAGAAAGAAGAAATGGGAGGTTTGGTCGATGGGTGTAGGTATAGGGAGATGTGGTGTTGGGCGGATGTAGCGAGGGTCGATGGGAAGGTTGGAGCGACGTAGGATCTAGGGTATTGGAAGATCTCACGGCTCAGGATTATAGGCGGTTTTGGTGTTGAGCGGGAGCAGCGAGAAATGATGTGAGGAAGGCAGCGATCGTTGGATGCAGATGGGCGAGATCTCACGGTTCGGAAGGGACGGACTCGGATCCGGGTCGTGGGCCGGATCTTGGACTGCTCAAGCCCATGTCTTGTAAATGGGTTGCTCCTTGTTGGGTTGCAACTGATGCGCGCGCGGGCTTTGGCTTTCTGCTCCATAGACGCTCGTCTCCAATTATCTGCTCTTTTGGCTCCTCACCTCCGAGCTTTATTTACTACCTAAAAACACAAAACTAATTAGTACAAATATTTATTCTTGAAAACAAAGAAAACACAGAATCTGGGATAATATCTGATTTCTGAGCACAAAAGATGAGTTAAATGCCAATAAATAGATGTAGAAATATGCAATATTTGGCACTCATCAAATACCCCCAAACCTGAATTTTACTTGTCCTCAAGTAAAACAAATTAAGAAATCCTAACTATACCCCTGTCGCAGGTCTCTCGAATGCATTTAGCGTATGCACTAAGCCTTTAAACCCATAGGTGTCCCTAGTGGACAAGTTGTAGTCTCGTGAGGGTTTACCAGAGGTGTACCCACAAAACCTTCTCCAACTTCAGAGTGTAAAAGAGTCTCAAGCATCCAAGGAGCTATGAGGACATAGAGTTTCTGCATGCTAGTAACAAGAAGTTAGAACTACCAAAGAACGCATTCTCATCCTTAAGTGCTGAGCGAGAAGTAACCATACCATATGAAAGAATTTGATTCGATTGTGATCATAAGCCTCGACTTCGCCTCACTAATAGGGATTTATGATAATTGCACTCAAAAGATCGCTTTTTTAGTCTCTCATGTGTGCAGGCAGAATAAAGAGAGAAATCTTGCACACGTTATAAGTAAGAAGGATAACCTTCCAAATGATTTACGGAGACTCTACGAAGTGTGGACAAAAGAATCTTTTTCCGATGATCTCTAAGAAAGGAAATCAACCATTAGCAAGGATGGGAGTACTCACTTACCTTCTCACCCGATCGGCAATTAATATCACTCTCTCAACATTCATAGAAACGTCTTCAATCTTCGGTCTTCGGTCTTCAACTGTTGATGATGAACTTCTGAACTTCACAAAAACTTGACAGACATTTTTTTTTTTTTTTTTTTTTTTTTTAACATTGAAATATAAATAACAATAAAACAGTAAAACACAATTTTTCACAACTTGTCTTGATTTCACAAACTTCATTAATTCTCATCCTATTTTCTTTTCTTTGTTGCATGTAAACCTTGGACTATCTCAACTTTTCTTCAAATATTCTGTTGTTGCTCCGCTTGCTGACGATGATGTGTTTCTATGAATGTGTTGATGTTGTGAGGGAGAGAGTGATGCTAACTGCAAATCTATTTAGAAGGAGTTTTCATCTTTAGACGTCACCCTCATGATTGACGGAATTA